>JAGXJF010003511.1:0-40121 GCA_019208055.1 Stipa capillata
TATGCACGGGGCACCAGCAACTCGCGCCTGCTCCTCGGCGTGTACGTTGACAACCTGATCATCACTGGCGGGAAAGCAGAGGAGATCGTAAGGTTCAAGAAAGAGATGATGAGCATCTTCAAAATGAGCGACCTCGGGCTGCTAACCTACTACCTCGGCCTCGAGGTAAGCCAAGTCACCGGCCGCATCTCGCTCTGTCAGTCGGTGTATGCTGACAAGCTGCTCGAGAAGGCGGGCATGGCCGAGTGCAAAGTAGTACACGTGCCCATGGAGCCCCGCCTCAAACTCAGCAAGGACAGCAGCAACCCACCGGTCGACATCACGCTGTACCGCTCCATCATTAGCAGTCTCCGCTACCTCGTCCACACACGGCCCAACATTGCCTTCGCCATGGGTTATGTAAGCTGCTTCATGGAGAAGCCCACGATGGAGCACCTCAGTGCTGTGAAGCACTTGCTGCGCTACATCTCTAGAACTCGCACCCACGGCTGCGTCTACAAGAAGCATGGCAACGGGCTGCAACTCGAGGGTTTCAGCGACTCTGACATGGCAGGTGATGTCGATGATCGAAAAAGCATCTCCGGCATATTGTTCATGCTCGGAGGAAGTCCTGTGACATGGTAGTCACAGAAGCAGAAGGTGGTGGCTCTCTCGTCGTGCGAGGCAGAGTACATCGCCGCGACCACCGCGGCATGCCAAGCCGTCTGGCTCGGCCGACTTCTAGGTGACCTCTTCTAGGTGAAGTCGCCACACTCTACATCGACAACAAGTTGGCAATCCAGCTGTGCAAGAATCCAGTCTTCCACGACCGGAGCAAGCACATCAAGACGTGTTTCCACTTCATTCGGGAATGCGTCGACGACGTCAAGGTGGCCGTCGAGCACATCGGCACCGAAGACCAACTCGCGGATATCCTGACGAAGTCGCTCGGGCGAGTTCAGTTCCAGGGACTTCGACAAAGGATAAGCGTCTTCGACATCCACGACAACTCGCGGAGATAATGACGAAGTCGCATCTCCGACCTCCCCGGCAACTCGATTAGGGGGAGAATTGTTGTGTAATTAAGTGCCGGTGTAATTTTTCCTTTGGTTTCGGTTGACTAGCTAGGAGTTGCACGGGCCCATAGCATGTGAGTCTGTGCCGTGCAACAGTTACCACGACAGCGACCCTCCTCCCACGTCCTGTCGCGCGGTCACTCCCCTTCTCCTCCGGGTCTGCGCCATGCCGCAGACCATGCTGGAGAGGACAACGTCCACGTTCTCGTGGCCGATTCTTTCTGTATAAATGGAAGAGGAAAACCGAAAAGCAGCAAGAAGTTGCACTGCACCAAATATCTCTCTCGTTCTTCTGAGTCGTTCCGACCTCCGAGTTCCGACTTCCGAGTTCCGAGTTGAGACCACGAGTGCATACACCAGTGTTCGTAGTTGAGAGCCGAGCCAACAGTTTGTCCTCGACCCCGGCCGTTCCCGGCCCAGCCGACTAAGGCCTTGGGGATTCCCTTCCCTGGGTTCGGGTCCCTTGCTTCCAAATGAAGCCTTGCTTTCTCTCAAAAAAAATGAAGCCTTGCTAATAAGAACTCTTCACAACTCTAGTGAAATCAATTAAATGCCCATGACCTTCTCATTTTTTAAAATGCCCATGATGGATTTTATAAGCTAACAATATTAATCAATTTTATGTAGGCAAAAAGAACCTCATATAACTAACACACAATAAAATTAAGACAATAAGGTAAAGCATGCTTTAAATCCAAAATAACTCGAAATAGTTCCTGGCCCAAGTAAACGCGAAGCTAGGAACAATGTAAAAGGAATCCGAAAATGGCTGTAACGGTTGGCAAGAAATATTCTTTTTCTTCACGGCGCAAAAGGAAGCGTAAGTGGAGTTGGAATCCCATTTTTGAAGGAGTGGGTTTGGAATAATCTTTAGATGTGACCTACGTCCGTCCCCCTGCTAAGTGGACTTCCTTTGGTTCTCTTTTCACGATGCCCACTGCCTAATATTCTCTGACTCATGGTTTTTTGCGTAAAGGATCTGGATCTATTATAAAGGTTCACCAAAAGTACAAAACACCCCAAACATAATAAAAATTACATCGAGGTCCCTGGACCACCGGACGACCACTACCGCCGCTAGAACGAGCCGATGACGTGTCGCTGTCGCCGCTCCCCTACCGGAGCCGGCCTGACCTTGTCGATGACAGTTGGGAAGTCCTCGTGCACGTGCCCCTAAGGACCAGCGCCCTGGAGCCATAGTCGCCGCCGCCGAACCCTTGAATCGATCCGAAGAACTTGACACCAGATCTCGCCGGCGCGCACGCACGGCAAGAAACCCTAACCTCGCCGCCCCGAGGGGACGGCAAGAATCTACACCGGCGCTCTGCCGAATCCATCCCGACGGATGAACTCGAGGAGGATCGGAGCCCGGAAGACCATCTCGACGATGAAGCGTCGCCATTCGCCGTGCGCCGCCCCTGCGAGGACCACATCCTCCACACGCCTCCTGACGGTGCGAAGCACCACCGGAACGAGGACGATGCGGGAAGACCTTATTCCATGCCGACGGCGCCGCCATCGTCTCGCCGCCGCCAATCGGAGACGAAACCTAACTTTATTCCTAACCCTACCACCACCGGACCGAAGCGTTGGGGTCCCTACCCCCTCCCGTCGCCGCAGCGACCGCCAGAGGGAGAGGGGGCCCTCGGTCTCGCCGGTGAGGCAGGTAGATCAGCCGCCGCCACTCCTGTCGCTGGACCTTAGCGAAACCCCTCGCACTTTCTCGTTATTAGCGAAAGAAAAAACTGAAACGGTTCCTTAATAATATTCTCTGACTCTTTGATCTAGCCAAGTTCGAATTTGCACTCGTAGGATCAAATAAAAAGTTAACGCGTTGCAGATGAGCATTTATAGGTTTGATAGGATTCTGACGTTTTGGCGCAAAAAGTGGTGAGCATCTATTCCTTCCCATCCAAACGTTGAAATGCCCCGTACACGCACTCCAGAGGCGTGAATCGACGCTCGATCCACCTTCAGGCCTCAGCTACAACTATATATTGCCATCATAGCGCCCTGCCCACACGAGCTCACGCCGTGAAAGCAAGGCAGCATGTCATTGACCACCAATGGTATGACTACTTCGTTCTTCCCCTCCCCCTGTTGCTTCATCCTGCTTTTATATGCCTTAATATATGTTGGCTATCTCTAATTTGCTGTGGAGTCCTTTTGCACCATATTGGTTGTTAAAAGACCGAACAGCGAGTTACTATTAGTCAGTAAAAAGTTATACCAACAAATAAAACTATCGGCCGGTCAGTATAAGTGGATGCATCGGGGTCACAGTCGGAACTTAGGCAAGACCACCATGGCATGGATGGATCACCGGCCTTGCAGCGGCTATGGGCGAGGAGGTTGGGGTGGCGGCACCGGCATGCTGTAGAGTGGTGGGAAGATTGGGGATGGAGGTTGAGGTGGTGGCGGTTGATCTTGCCGACGGATTATTTATAGGTATATTCAATTTTTGCTGACTGATGTCTCACGGTAATTTTGTTCTGTGGTGTAGTGTTTGGGGTGCCCCGCACCGGCTATTACAGGGTTTATTACATCATTAAAGATTCTCAAGAGTTAGAATCCACTCTGGAGAACTATACCAATCCGGTACCTACCTAGCCATTTTTAAGTCTCTCTGAATTGTGATGGCAAATACATTTCTGAAGCTCTAATTTGTTGTAAAAATTGATCTCTCTCTTTCTCTCTTCTCTTTGAAAGGTGGTGCTGATGTTCTGGGCGAACTGGAACGAGCCATGCAAGGTCATGATGAAACCGTTCAGGGATATGGCCTTGGCTAAAAGGAATCAGGCCATATTCTGCCGGCTGGACGTCGACAAGTTTAAAGTATGACGGCAGGGCCATTGATTAACTCGATGATGGATTATTTCGGCGCGGTCCGGATGGTTAATTAACCGTGCATTGCATGCATGCATACACAGGATATTGTGGAGCGGTACCGAGTGGAGGCTCTGCCGACGTTCGTGCTGATCAAGAAATCCGAGGAGAAGGGCAAATCCGAGGAGAAGGGCAGGGTCGTTGGCGCCAAGGTGGAGGAGCTCAACACGACCATCAAGGGCAACATATGATCGATCCATCCATAAATAATAGGATTTGTCTTTCCATCAGTCACCTGTTTCAACCGTTAGATGGTGAATCAACAGCTGAGATTCATCTTCTCAAAATCTGAATCACTTTCCTTTTTTTTTAGGGTAAAAAGGAATAAAATATAAAACAGCAATAATGGCTCCGCACTCTGTCTATAGCAGACCCGTTAGGCAGGCAGTTTCGGGTCTTGTTGCTGGGCTTTTGTGCTGTTTTGAGTCGTCTACATCCCGCTACAGGTGTTTGTGTTTGACCCGTTTGTGGCTCAGTGGCCCAGCCCTTTTGTTTCTGTTTGTCTGTAGCGAACAATGAAGCCCAGTAACACACAATACCAATTTCCATACATCAGAAATAATTTCCAGCTGTGTTTTTTTCTAAAGATTCTAAAACTATGAACAACGAACCAGAATACACTAGAACAAGAGAATCACAAGGGCAAGAAGGGTGCATGCTGAATAGCCTAATTTAGGCCATAACAGCCTTGTCAGCTCTAAGAGTCAAGGCCATGAGTAGTTGTCAAGTGACCACTGACTCTTGACGCCTTACTGTATTTTCTTGGTGTCCAAAGACAAAATACTTCAAGGCATAAGCTCTGCCTGATGACAACCCCATAGAATCCAAGTTGACAGATTGGCAAATTTCTCAAGCATTACTGTGCCCTCAATTCGCCCTAACACAACCTGAAAATTAAGATACCATGCGGAGAAGTTGTAATTGTTGCATAGCTCATTACTTGCGGTTCTTTTTAGGAGAAACAGCAGGGGAGTAGCTACTATGCAAAACTCACAGGCAGAGTGAAAGAATGTAAAGCTGGTAGACTAAAAAATAGCTAACTTCTACCTGGTAGGAGAAGTTGGATTAAAAAAAACACAACAACAAAAACGTCAAGGAATTATTGAGGTATGCATTTGCAATGGAATTGTAAATTAAGGGACATTGCGCAAAAGACCCCTACAAAAACTGGGACATTGCACAAAAGACCCCTACAAAAACTGGCCTCCCAAATGTCGACAAACAAACTGCATTTAGGAAACATAACAACTCAGCCCAAAACATTAGTTCATACAATGCAACAATCCCAACGTGCAGACAAGACTGATAGAACTAGATAATGGTCTGCATGTAAGAGTACCCCTGTTCCACATACCAATGTAGTACAATGTGATAGTACATTGCAGGGCAAAAGTTTATAATAACCACAAATGAGAGAAGCCCCATATAGTGGTTAGCAGTACACCATGCCAGTTGCATGTAGCAAATAGTAGTTATGAAGGCCAAATGAAGTGTAGCACTAGTAGATTGCACTTAAAACAGGGAGGTGCACATGTTATGTTAACTGATAGGCAAGGTCTATCAAAAGTCACCATCCTGCAATGGCAAATTGCAAAAGCTAACATGATAATGTAAAGCAAAGACCCCCTAGAAAAAGGAAGATTACCAGTTTAATAAGACACCATGTGTTTCGCTGATAAATCAATGCCAGATGTGTAAAAAAATTTAGAAGAACATATCCCCAGATGCAACAGAACAAAATAACATTCACCGATGTAGAAATATTTATGTGATTCATATCACATTGTTCTTAATTCATCAGAATATCGACAGGTGAAATCCAGTGGCATTGACTCATCAGAAACATTAGTCCATTAACCACTACCAAAGGACTGCAACTGATCTTTACCAACTAGTATAACCATGCCATGCAGTTAGAAAATATACTACCGTATCTATACCCAAATCCTAAGACATATTTTGCAGGATCCATGAGCATCATCCGAAGAAGGAACACCATTACACATGCAGCCTCTAAACTAAGTGCACCACGAATTCAGGCCTTACCACTACACACGCCAACACCCTAGACAGTAGAGGTACAAATTTTTTGCAATGACAGGCAATTAAGAGATACATAGCAGTATAGCAGTGGAATAAGCATACTGAGTCGATGCCGTGGTAATTGAAAGGCCATGGCAGGCAGAACCAGAAGGTGGGTAGCGTCGCCGAGCCGTTCTCTGAGTAGAATAGGTGGCACAGCAGGGGCACCATCCCTCGCCTTCCCTCTTCCAAGTTTGAACCAAGCAGAGGATTCTACTAGCACTAGCGGCGCCTCCTCCAATTCTTGGACTATCCCCCTATTCGCTGCCAGTTCAGAGAGAAAAAAAACAGACAACACAAATCAACCATTAATCTCACAAATCTAGCACAGCACCAAAATCACATTTTCATTTGTGAAATTCACCCCTACAAAAAGAACCACAGATTGGTCAAACAAAATGAATATGTCGTTGATTGAACTTGGTCGAAGTTCAACAATGGGAATGGGAAATCACAGGCCAATTTCTTCCTGATGCACAAATTTGGACCAACAGACCAAGCCTAAAAGGCCCTTGCACTCCATTAATATCTAGCTCTTCGAAGTTACGATTCTAAGGAGAGCTTACATGCCACACTTAGGATGCTGCCACAAACAAGTAGAATTAACACAAATATGGACCTAATCAAGCACAAAATCGACACGAACAGAACAAAAACCCCCAAATTCAACCCTAATTGAGATCAAACCGAATGCAAACAGACCAAAAATCTGTTGGATAATTAGGCAATTGCAGGAACAAAATCAGAATATAAATCATGACATAAGCACACACTAGCATGTAATTCTCTAACATACTAGACAACAGCAACAACAGCATGACGAACTCAGCAGACATGATTAACCAATAGATCAGATCATGGCACACGTGCTGATCGTTTGCTGATGAAGTCGCCGTGGCTGAAGCAGATGCGATGTTGTTGATGACCGGGCGAAGGAGTCAACGACGGAGACGACGATACGCAGCGCCGCCTGACTTGGAGGGAAGATGAGCCATGGTGAAGACGTTGAGCAGTTGTTGGCGCTCGTTAGTGTAACCCTTTAGCGCTCGTTTCTCCTGATATTTACGCTTAATTTAATGCATAATCGTTGATTATTACCCGTGCACTAACAATTTCGACAAGTTATGTTGTTTTTGGAGCATGTTGCAAAATCAGGTAAAAATACAGCAAAACAAGGTCATATTGGAGCTTCTGGAAAATCAAGACATTTTGGGCACGATCCATGCCCAAGAAGCAGCTGCCAGGCCCAAGGAGGGCCCAGCGCCGTCCGGTGCAGCCCATGCACCGTGCGGCACCACCTCACCGAGGAGCCATCTAGCCTCAACTTCGCACCTGTCGTAGATACAAGTCTAGACAGTAAACTTGTGGCACCCCCGAACGGCTACAGCGACCGTTGGTGGTGCACGAGGAGTACGAGCGGGTATAACCCTCCGGACGTCCGTCAAGCTGAGGCACGAAATGTATACTACAGGGTGAAACACGAGCTGTGTACGAGGAGACGAAACTCCTTTCGTGTCCGATGAGGTGAAAGTTACTCTTCTATTGAAATATTGAGCTAGGGTTACAAGATTTTTCCTCCCCCTCCTCTCTACCCCTAGGGGGGTATTTATAGGGTTGGAGGATGGAAAATGTGAGATTACAATTTTGCCCTCACATGAGAGGGACTTTTACAAGGACGTGGTCGTCATTTCCTATGCGTAGAAGATATTTTGGGAGAATATTCCAGACATCTACGTGGAATATTCTCTGGCATCTTTGGTGAAATTCTCAAGCATGTCAACGTAGTCCCTGATAATGCCAACGCAGACCTTGATGGCGACGAACATCGGGACGATCGTTGGTGACTGTAAAGACCATTCTGTAAAATATACAAGTTAGCTGAGATCAGTATCGATAAGCAACAGAACAAGTTTTACCTCATGCATACATCTAGGTCTGCATCTCATGTCGAAACCCTAAAACACGAATATCTAGCTAACTTCAGCAAAACCTACCACATTGAGTTAATTCACCTTCCTACAACCTAATCGAAATATACTTTAGGAGAGTTACAGGTATAACCAAAGATTCCATGGGAACTGTCGGATAAGGAATTTGAAACCTATAGGTGTTAGTTTCAAGGAATTTTATAACTATACCATCTCAAGGGGCAAGCTATAGTTTAAATGAAGTTATGTCTAACCAGCAAAAGTATAGAGGAGAAATATACTCGCTGGGAACTCCCTACAAACTTTTCCTAATTTCAAAACCCTCTGGTAAATAACCGTTTATTTCAAACTTCAGCTTATAAACAAATTAGAAACAAAAAAGAAACAAGAAAAATAAAAGGGGAAATTTTCTCCCCGGCTGGGCCAATCAGCCCAGCCCTTTTCTTCACTCCCCCTCCCAAGCGGGCCTCAGCCTGTTTTCTTCCCCAGCGCATGGCTCCTGCCGGCCTTCTTCTTCCCACACGCGCAAGCCTCTTCTCCAGAGCGCGCCGCTGCCGGCGCCTGCTTCCCTCGCTCCCGTTCCACCGCGCTGATCCGCGGGACCCCGTCGCAGAGCTTCGCCGCCACGTGGCCGGGACACGCGTTCGCCGGCCACTCCTCTCCCTCTCTCTCCATGCGCAATGGTACCCTTCCCTCGGACGCACCAATCCTCCCCTTCTCTCTTTTCTCTTCCCACCAGTCACTCCTCCCGAAACCATCGCCTCTTTCATTCTTCGCCATCGCCAGGATCATCGCCGCCTCCACCCCAACCCCGACGAGGTGTTCGATGGCGAGCTTCCTTGCCCCATCGTCGAGCGCCCCGTGTCCCTTCCCCCTCTCAATTCTTTGCTCATGGCCACCGCAGGTACCGCCGGGAACTCCACCGACGTGGCGGTTCTTCCTCAACTCTAGTAAACCGCGAGCCCACCGACCCGCTAAAGTCTACACCGAGGAACTCAAGCGGCTGCGCGGGTTCCTTTCCTCACACCACGGGCGCCGACACAATGCTCCGGTGAAGTTCAAGCTCCCCGACACCTTCCCTTTGCAGCCCGCTAAGGATTCTTCCTCAAGCCTGAGCAGCCGACTCTAACCCTTCGTCTAGTGGTGAGCCACCTCCCGATTCCTTGTTCTCTGCATTGCTCCCTATGGTATCTGATGAATAGAATGATTAGCCAAATCCCTCACTAACAACACTCCAAGTATATGAAGTTAATCAATGTTCGGCTCCTTCAAAAATTGTTTAACCAGTGGTTATCTTCGTTCAGATGATTTGTAAACCATTAGACTCGCCCCAAAACATCCTTAAGTCTCCAATCAATTAGAAGAATAAAGAAGAATTACTGCATTTCGTAACTGATTTTTTCTCTTTTTATTTCCATTTTCCCATTGAGGACGAACCTCAACCTGTGAATAAACCAATTCGAGAACAGTTGGATGCCGACAAAATCATCAAAGATTGGTATTCTTTATTTCAATTCAACAAGGTGCCAATAGCTTCTTGATGTTGGCTAAGTCCCATAAAGAAGAAAGAAGTAATAGGTAGGGATGACAGGATTTGAACTTGTGACATTTTGTACCCAAAACAAACGCGCTGGATGTGGTCAAGAATCAACCACTAATCTAAATATAAGTTAATGTTGTCTGAGCTAAGCATCTATAAACTCACCTAGTTACTACTCTAATTGATGCACTGATTTTTAGTATCCAATAACCGTGCTGCAAGCATCCACAGTAACACCCGATTATTAACCAACATGTGTGTATATTCACTCGACTAAAACTGAGTACTAATCCTAATGACCAAACCTAAGAAAAAGGTATAACCATTGCTATGTTTGCTTAAGGTAGGGTCTAACAATCCTTATAACCATTCTATTGAGAGATCAATTAAATTCGGCAGATGGTTCTTTGCTGTGTACACTCTTCTAGTGAAATGCTGACAATTCCAAATTTAATTGACAAGCTGGTGGTTTACTAAATTATTGGTGTACATATTTAACCACGGGGCTGCTTGTTATACTCTAACCCCACCACCTAGCGAAATTATGAGAGTAATTAAATCTTCTTCTTTACTGAGAAAAAATACAAAAAGGGGGAAACTTAAACATGAGTTAAACTTGACCCTTCTTATGTAGGTCACTCGAAGATCAATTTGAATGGTTCGAGCATGTCTATTCCTCATAAAAGCATTCAACTTTTGCCAAAAAATATATATAAATATGGAAGGCTTTTGAAACTTTACAACGAGTCTCAATTCTGTAACTGAACAACCCCAACTCCGACTAAAGTAAAACTAATAACGTTAGTTTTGTATTGTCATTCCTTATGGTGTAGGATGCATTGCATACATACCATCACTTTCAAAACTTCAGCATTCCTTATTTGCTCCTTTGCTTGTCCGGTATTTGGATGTTATTCGCTAGAACCGAACAATGAAGGCTTTGTCGAGTGGGATCATCAGCAAGAGCACCATCCCGAACAGCAAGGCAAGCATGCACGCTTGTTGAACTAATTCCAGTTATCTTATGCCTGCTTGCTTAATTAATGTCGTGTAGTTCGAATATTTCAAAATGATGTATGTGACATGTATCTACTAGTATGAGTAGGTTGCTCATGCATGTGATTAGCATTGTGGTGCTGTTTAAATCATTCTAATGGACACTTGAACCCTGGAAAGTTGTGAGAGACGGGATCGGGCCCGTTGGAGACTTGACGGGTAGCAGCCCGCATGATCTTCCAATTGAGGCCAATCCTTGAGCCGGCGAGGGTATGATCGATGAGGGTTAGGAAGGGTAATGGTCGGCCAACCATTTACCCTCGACCTTATCAGCATACCTTCATTCGAGGTAAAGGTGGTTGTAGCCACTTCCCTCGACTACACTTGATTCGGGTAGGAGCCTAGAATCCCTCTAATGGCAAGTAGGTCTTAGAGGGAATAAAAGGGATTGATTGTGATGTTTGAATGTGATTGTGGTCACATATTGGTTGTAGCCAATAATGTTAACATTTGAATCGAGTATTGAGTTGTAGCTCATCTCTAGTGTTAATATCGATAAATTGCTATTTGTTGGTAGCAATATGACGCCTCGGTATGATGCTATTGGTGTAGCTTCAGATCTGGAATTGATGTTTAAATGGATGGAAACTCAAGTTGTAGCTTGATGCTATGGTTAATTGCTTTGCAATTCATGAACTAGGGGCTAGAGATGGTAGTCTTCAGCTACATTGCTGAAATTGGATTGTATTCTTTCTATCGTCATTTAAATATCAAGTATGCTTAAGATTAACTTGGAATAAGCAATTGCATCTTGCGAGTACGAAAGTACTCATTCGGGAATTCCATTCCTGCAGGTAATCCTAGTATCGACGACTTTTACAATGCTGAACATGATGTTTCTGACATTTAGTCCTGCAAGAGTGTCCTCCTTGGTCTAGTAAAGGGTTGTACAATTTTTGGGAGATGATTTTAGTCAATCATCTCTATGTTTATTCCGCTGTTCCGCTGCTGTTTTTGGTGTTGTTGTGTGCTGAAAACGACCCTAAAGTCATGTAATATTGAAGCTAAGACATATCCTTTGTATGGGTTATGTGTATTATTCTTAAATCCCCTCTTTTGTAGAGTTTTGTGATGATATACGAGTTGTTTCGGTGGCTGCCCATGTGCAATGTGTGTATGATATGAAGTATATGGGTATGCCGTGAAAGATTAAAGCCGTTCTTATTTTCACTAAGTCGAGCAGGTGTCGGTTGAGTGACCCACTGGCTGAGATGCTGTGCCGGCCAGGCAGGGTGTGGGTTCATTCTACCGGGCTCTCGAGCGACCCACTAGCTTACGAGCTAGGTTAGGGTGTGGGTAGAATCGCCGGGCTTCTCCGCTCTTGCTTTACCTAGTGGAATTGGGAATGACTCTAACCATTCACAGGATCAGGGAATTGTATATGGTTTTGGAAAGTTTAGTTGCTTCCAGTCGGCTTGACCAACGGTAAAGGCATACGACATTTGGTAAGCGTGTGATGCGTTGGTCAGGTGTCGGACCACTCCGCCTCGGTGGTCATGGCGTAGGTACCATGCCACCAGGCCGACTGGTTTCTCGGTCCTTAGTGATTATTCATTCCCCTAATCATATGTAATTCCGGGGTCCGTGATAGTGACATCGTTGTAGTCCTCGTTTTGGCGTCGACGACGTAGACTTTGACGATGACAGACATCGAGGTTGTCCTTGGCGGTGTTGGCGTAGTCCGCGATGACGGCGTAGACCATGGCTGCCCTTGATGGTGTCAGTGTGGTCCTTGACAGCGCATGCGGAAGACTTTAAAAACGGGCCAGCGCGGGGACCCCTACCCCAACAGTAGCCCCTCGACGATTCAGGTGATCGGGTGACGAACGCCCGGACCGGCGCACCGATTCCTGAGGGGTCGGCGCGTGGTCTGAGCTAATCAGGGATGTACGGATGGTTCAAAGCTTGGAACCATCCGTACAAACAGAAGATGCACGGATGGTTGATAGGTTGCCGTCGCGGTAGCGGAAACCGCATATTCCTTGCCGCAGCAGGAGAGTGGCAGCGTTGGGGAGCGAGTTTGGCCACTCTGTTTGTCGAACTGTCTCCACGACTGTGAGCGGGAGGCCAAACTCTATGTCTCCAGAAAGTTTGAGCCAATTCCGAGAAAGTCGATGAAACGACTAGTGGAAATCCCGGCCCGAAATCGAAGATTTTGAAAACTGCATCTCAACAAAATTGCTCGGCACAAGCTAGGATCAAGGTAGAAAGCAAGTTCTCGACTCAAGCTAACCAGAAAAACAAGAATCACCCAAATCGGAGTCCGGATGAAGGAGATATGCCCTCCGCAAGTTCCGAAAAAGTAACGGCAAAAACTTCGGGAGCCAAAAAGTCCTACTTAGAAGCTGAATTTCAAGGATCAAGATAGGTACAGGTGTATACACGTGTAGAATTTTCGGATGCGCCTCGTCGTTAGCTTCGATTTGAGTAGTCGTGGACCCAAAACGGACTTCGTATGAGAAAGTTATGGCTGTTTTTTCAAAACCTCTCGAACTAGAGCTGGATTTGGATTTCATACTGAACGCAGGTCCGGAGGTTCCTCCCGGAGGTTCCGGACAGGACCTTTGGGCTGCCCAAAATCTGGATGACTTCCAGATGGAATTCCGGACCGGTCCAGTAGCTCCTAGACCAGTCCGGATATTGGGCCCGGTGGTTCCGGACCGGACCTCCGGACCATCTCCGAGATATTTTTGGCTCGGGAATATTTTCCCCTAGTCAGTTCTGGCTGACCCGGGTATAAAACCCTGATATTTTTCTGAGAAATATCTCCTCCCCTTCTCTCTCTCTCTTTCTCTCTTTCTCTCTCTCTTTTTCTCTCTCTTTCTCTCTTTCTCTCTCTCTTTTTCTCTCTCTGTGCAGCCCACGCCAGTCGTTGCCACCGCCGCTGCTGAGCTCCGGGACCGGGCAGCCGCGTTGCCACTTTGGGCCACCACCACTGTCGGGTCCCGTGCTCTTGCACGGCTGCCGCCGGCCGCTCTCGTGCGTGGCCGTGGCCGAGCTTGTGCTCACGCCTACGCCCGTGCTTGCGGGGTCGCGCGTGGCTGACGGGGTCGGCCGTGAGGTCGCGTGCTCACGCGAGGTTGACCGCGGGGTCGAGCGCGGGGTCACGCGCGCGGAATCAGGCCCGAGCTCGCGCTCGGAGTTGGAACTCCATCCAAAAGACAGCCCAGAATCCGGGTAGCCCGGAGGTCCGGTCCGGAACCTCCGGATGAGGGCTCCGGGCGTGCCTAAATCCACCCGGAAGGTCGTTCAGAATACGGGTAGCCCGGAGGTCCAGCCTAGAACCTCCGGACCAAGACTCCGGGTGCATAGAGGACCAAGGGGTTTGTCAGGCTTCAGATCCATTGCAGCGAGATGGCAACATCTCCGCACGCTGTAAAGGGGAAGGACTTGCTCGAGGGGGTGGGAGTAGCCAAGCTAGCCTACTCCCGCTTCCTCGGCCCCTCTAGTGTGGATGCGGCGCTCTTCAAGCATTTGAGCGTGGAGGGCAAGATACCTGAACCCGGTGGCCCCTACGGCGCCGAGGCTCCTCCCCGCACCGCGGTGAGGGGGGCGCCCGGTATGGGGCGCATCATCGTCTTTGCCTCGCAATTCAACGCCGGATTGCATATTTCGGCGGCGGGCTTGCTGTTGGAGGTGCTCGAGTTCTTCGGCATCGAGGTATTGGACCTCCACCCGTCTGCCTTTTTCAAGCTGGCGGCGTTCGAGTGGGCGATGCGGAGCATGGGGATGATCGGCTCCGGGAGGCTCTTCGCTTGGCATCACCAAGCGTTGGTGATGAAGGTAAGGGCGACAGAAAATTCTTTTTCAGTGTACGGGACGGTGAGCTTCTCCAGGCGTCGGCAACGTACCAAGGCTGAGTATCCAGTGTTTGCCACTCGGGCTAGGTGGCCGGATTGGCGGGGTGCCTGGTTCTACTACCGCACCTAGGGCTCGGGGTTCACTTGCTCAGGCGGCGCCGACCTCCGAGGGCCTCTCCCCCTTCCTTGGACGGGAGCGACGAGGCCCAGAAGATCATGCTCCAGTGCTTGGCCCACGTGCTGGCCGTGCGCGACCTGGTAGAAGAGTATCTCCTATTCGGGATTACGCCGCTTGCGGCTGATTGGACACCGACTTTGGCGCCGTTGAATGTGAACCTGCCGCACGGCTTACGGACTCTGGTTGGCTACGTCCCAACTGCGTGTGAGCATCCTCTAGCCTTCTTTATTCGCTTTTCCTTTAATCAAGCTTTCCTCCTGTCACTTTACTGTGGTCCCTTCTGCAGACAAATCTTTATAGGACGCGGCGTCCGCCGCAGAGGAGCTGATCGGCCGCTATACGGCCACCGA
The DNA here is from genome assembly GCA_019208055.1 of Stipa capillata. Lineage (NCBI taxonomy): Eukaryota > Viridiplantae > Streptophyta > Magnoliopsida > Poales > Poaceae > Stipa > Stipa capillata. Next base: position 14,876 of record JAGXJF010003511.1, read on the forward strand.
GGAGGCGGACGTGAAGGCGATGATTCAGGAGCCGTGGGTCAATCGGGCATGTAGGTGCTTCAAGTGGGCGGTGCCTGCTCGGCCATCTCTCACATCGACTGGGGGCATGGTAGCTGCCAAGCGTGCTCGCGAGGTGGCTCCTTCTTCGCCGACTCGGGTGGTCCACACTGCGATGGCCGGTGGGCGTCCCCTGAGCCCCGGGCAGGAGTGGCCTAGCCGCCACTCCAGCCGCGCGGAGGTTCAAGAGTTGCCTTTGGCCTCGTTCGACCGAGAGTCCAGTGCGGACCAGTACGACGACAACGGTGGCAGGGTTACTGAGCTACAGGAAGTCCCCAGATGTTGCCCCTCCCCCCCAGGGGGAGACGGACGAGTCATCGACAGGCAGTTTTAACTTTGGCTCCGAGGGAGGTGACGAGGCAGACACAGCCGCGTTCGCCAAGGTGCTGCCTGTGCCAGCTACACCGAGGGGAGCCCCTATGACGGCATCCGCGTCACGTTCAGAGCCCACTAGGCCGGCCGTGCTAGCCGGTGGGAGCAGCCCTGCGGCGGGGTCTGCATCCCATGCGGATGCAGACAGCGAGGGTGCGTTGGACGTCCCGTTGATCTGGGGGCGGCTGCTCCCGGGGCACTTTGTCAACTCCGAGATCGAGGTGGGCCTTTACGATGACCTCGCAGGACAGATTTACCCCGCAGACCTTGAGAGTGCCTTCTCTGGGCTGTCGCCAGCGAACGTGCGGACCGCCTCTAAATCAGCACTGATCATGGTAAAGTCTACCCTTGACTTTTCCTTTGTGCACGTCATCTTTATTGATGGATTCTGACTGCAACTCCTCTTCATAGAGCTTCCTTGCAACAGAGCGGTTCCTGAAGATGCACGACATTGAGATTGAGGGCAAGATAGCTCGTATCTGGGAGGTGAAGGCGCAGGCCAAGGCCGCTAAGGAGAAGGCCACGGGGGCTCAGGAGAAGTTGTCAGAGGTGGAGGATGTGATTGCCTCCCTCCGTGCCGAGCTTCATACCGTGGGGTTTGAGTGACAGGCTGACGCTGTGCGATAGCAGGAACTGGACACCCTGGTGGCGTCTGTCGTTGCAGGGGTTGGCGAACTTGGCACAGGACTCGAAGTCTCCCTTCCGCTCCCTGACGGTGTCGACGAGGGCGTGCCAGCCGCCCGGCTACGCTGGGTGGCCGCGCTTAGTGCGGCCGTGCTGGAGGCGATTCCAGCGCACGCCCGGGACTGTGCTCAGGCTTCTGTTGAGCTAGCGTTCACCTGCTTGCCCGAGGCCGGCTGCGACCCCGCGGGCAGGTTCGAGGCATCGGACTTCGCCCTTCCGACAAGGACGAGGATGGAGGATGCTCGCGCGCACGTCCGGGCTAGTGTCCAAGCCTTCCTGGCGCGCGTATGGGACAGGCGTGGACTGAAGTACGTCGCTGGGCTCTGGAAGTCTCGGGTCCCTCGAGAGACTCCTGGGGGGCTGCCCGCGGGAGCGCCTAGTGGGCGGTCTCCACAGGTGTGAGTTTCACCCCTAGCTTTGTGCCTTTTCCTTACCTTAGCGCGGTGGGGCTTTCACTTATTCTTTTGCTTCTTAGTATCTGGGCCGCTGTTGCGTCGGCTTGAGCCCTTTAGCCCAGTAGACCATCTTTTGCTACGATTTACGCGATCGGACATGATCGGACTTTCCTTCACAACTCTTATGTAACTTGTTATTTATTAATGAAAATCCGGAAGATTTACCGAGCTTTGCACTAGCTACTTGTGAATTTTTGTTATTTAGTTTGTAGGGAAGGGACACTCTATCCCGGAGGAGGTGGCTCGATATCGCGGGGAGCTTACTGTCACGCGACCCCGGAGGGAAGGGACACTCTAACCCGGATGGAGATGGCTTGACATCGCGGGGAGTTTACCGTCGCACGACCCCGGAGGGAAGGGACACTCTATCCCGGATGGATGTGGCTCGACATTGCGAGGATCTTACCGTCACGCGACCCCGGAGGGAAGGGACACTCTATCCCGGATGGAGATGGCTCGACATCGCGGGGAGCTTACCGTCGCGCGACCCCGGAGGGAAGGGACACTCTATCCCGGATGGAGGTGGCTCGATATCGTGGGGAGCTTACCGTCACGCGACCCCGGAGGGAAGGGACACTCTATCCCAGATGGAGCTGGCTCGACATCGCGGGGAGCTTACCGTCGTGCGACCCCGGAGGGAAGGGACATTCTATCCCGGATGGAGGTGTTGGAACCTGTTTCGAGGGGGCATGATGCCACCATTCTGAGCTTTTTATTGAGGATTAACAAGGCACGAAGTCCAATTACAGAAGGTGGCGACGGCCGATGCGGCGGCCTTAATCCAAGCAAATAAACTAGCAGGGGCAGCGACCGACGTAGCGGTCTCTACCCTAGCTGTACTACCCAAAATACAAGACTGCCGACGCAGCGGCCATATCTAGTGGAACTGGAGCTACACATAGTACTTACGAAGATTGTCAGCGTTCCAGCTGTGCTTCAGCTCGGCCCCGTTGAGGGTTGCCAGGCGGAATGCTCCCGGGCGAGTGGCACGAACCACCTCATACGGTCCTTCCCACTTCGAGCTCAGCTTGCCGTCAACCTCTGGATTTGCCTTCTTCTTGAGTACGAGGTCACCGACGTGGATGGGTTGTGGGCGAACTATCTTGTTGTATGCCTTCGCCATGGTGGCCTGGTACCGGTCGATGTTGAGGGCAGCCTCCTGTCGTACAGCATCAAGTGTTTCGAGGGATACTTCGTGGGAGCTTTCGTTGATGGTAGTTGCAGTGCATAGAGACCCAATCTTGATTTCTTCCGGGGTCACCGCTTCGTCTCCGTATAATAACTTGAAGGGTGTGAAACCGGTGGCCCGACTGGCCGCCGTGCGGGTGGACCATAAGACGCTAGGGAGCTTGTCCGCCCAAAGACCCTTGGGCAAGTTGAAGAGGCGTGTGCAGAGGCCAGAAAGGACGATCCCGTTGGCTCGCTCGACAGCGCCGTTTGCCTTCGGGTTAGCCACAGAGGCGAAACATAAATTGATACCGAGGCCAATGCAGAATTTTCGGAAGGGGCTGTGTCGAACTGAGTCCCGTTGTCGACGGTGAGCTCCCTCAGGACAACGAAGCAGCAAATGAGGTTCTTCCACACGAACCTCTACACGGCTGCCGATGTGTGGGCTCAACAGAACAAAGAGTTCATTCTCCTTCCATACAACCAGGAGTATGTGTGTTTTTTTTACATTAGCTGTACCACTATTGTCATCATTCCACACGGGTTGTGATATCTTTTTTTGCAGCGAACATTGGATCTTAATTATCATCATACCTAAATGGAGCAAAGCCATCCACCTTGATTCCCTCCAAGCGTCACGTAAGGACTACTCGGTGATAAGGAAATTCTTGGATAGTGCTTTCGCCGAGTACATCAACCGTGGAGGGAGGTGCTCACCAAAGGGAAACCCGGCGGGCTTGCGACACGGAGACGACAACTTGGTGAAGGTAACAATTGGTACAACATTCCTCCTAAGTGCTAAGTAATGCTAATTGATGCTCTAATTGATGCCGTAATTCCTCGACAGCTTTTCAGTGTAACCAACAGCCACAAGGAACCAACCTTTGTACTTTTTACATTTATAAGCAAATGATGAGGGTTGTTCCGAGTTCGAGGACAAAAGACACTGCTGGCCTCCCTACGGTTAGTACTATATGTGAGACTCAAGATTTTACTTTTTACCTATATGCACATAAATCTTAATTTAATTACTTCGTATAGATTTTGAATTTGATGGACAAAAAACCGTTGAGTCGTGCCGATATTGTCGAAGTTAGAGGACAGTTTGGCTACTCCTTCATCACGCATGTCATACTGGAAAAGGGAAAATTCAGATCACCTTGATTGTGAGGTATTTATTTTGCTTATATATGTTGGTTGTGAAATCTATGTGATCTCTGTTTTACTTGTATTTGGATCAAATTCGTGTATTTGCCTAATGGATGAAATCTGTGTATATATGTGGCTGATGAATGAATTCTGTGAATGTGGCCGATGAATTTTGTGAAATGATATTGTTAGCATTGCACACGGTTCGGCGGCCCGAATCGTGGGCGATATGTGCGTCAACGCACACGGTCCGGAGCACCTGACCGTGTGTGATATGGTTCGTCATCGCACACGGTCCCAACCTTTCAGTCATGTGTGATGTGGAACAGTCATCGCCCACGGTTCAGAGTGTCTACCCGTGTGCGATGTGGCCAAATATCACACACGATTCTGATACTATAACCGTGTGTGATGCGGATACTGATCGCACACGGGCCGGATGCTCTGACCGTGTGCGATGTGTCCCCTTCATCGCACACGGTCAGGAGGGCTGACCCGTGTGCGATATGCTCAATCATCGCATACGTTTTTTTTCACATTTACCGTGTACGATGTGGGTACTCATCGCACACGGGCCAGTCTAAAAAGCTATGTGCAATGTGCATATCATCGCATACGGCTCTGGACCTGTGTGCGATGTGCCCCCACATCGCTGACTAGCCGGTGCATATGGGCTGGAAAACCGTATGCGATGAGCTTTTTTAACTGTGTACGATGAACTTTTCTGTGGTAGTGGTTTCTCGTGGGCGTTCCAGAATATAAATAGTCCAAGCTTCCGCGGAGAGGAGAGCTTTTTGGACTTCGCCGAAAAGAAAAACAGATCAGAGGGTCGTGAGGGAGCCCGAAGCTAGGAGGCGACACCATGCCAAGGCTGCAGATCAAGAACCACCAGCAGGTGCGAGACACTGCTGATCAGGTCCATCTAGACGCGCGCAAGGATTCATCCTGCCGGCCGATCTCCCTGCCAGGTTGGTCTTCCGGAGCTCCAGGGCATCATCTAGCTAGTCGTCATGTATAACCCTAGATGACGAACTATATGTACGTATCTTGTTACTGGTTCATAGTGTTAATCATTCATGCGATCATATTATCTCTAAACTGTGCTATGCGTTGGATGTTATGCTTAATCTTAAGTTTAGTTTCCGGGACTAGACGACGAGCGGTAATACTAGTCGTGGTGATTAGATTGCTAGCGGAAAGCCATCCGAGTAATCATAGTACGTTGCTCCAACCCTGCTAGCGTGGGTAGCTAAACTTTGACGAAGCGTTAGTAAGAGGGAGTTAGCGTAGCCGTTATCCGGGGAGTAGTACGTGATCTGGGGCGGTGACAGCGACGAAGTGGACGTGAAAGCCAGGGGCCGCCACAGAGGAGAGAACTGATTTAAATATGCATGAGTAGCACATAGATCAGTAGCGTATCCTAGCCAGAGCTGTGTTTTAGATTAGGTTATGATCTCAGTTTACCAGCAAGCCCTAGCCAGCAATCCCTAGCTTCACCATTGCTTGGCGTCGCCCGGCGCGTGACAGGCGCCGCCCGACGCAACCACACCGTTCAAGCCTTTGCGATCAGCTCTTTCGTGGGTGCAACCTTTACTCTTGTCCAAGGCTCTATCTGGCGCCATAGCTAGGGAGGGTGTTTTAGTTTACTCAGTATAACCTTATCCTTTGTTCCTTGTGATTCGATATTAAACCTTGGAATACTCCTAGGGAAAAGGCTACAACAGACACCGTGCGCTTGCGGTCTAAGAACGTTAGCATAACTGGTGCCAACGCAAGCTTTTTCTGGCGCCGTTGCCGGGGAACAAAGCCACTAGGTTTTCTGATTAGATTAAATTTGGACTAGGTTTAGATAGCCGCCCTTTTTCTTTAGTTCACTTTTTAATTTTATTTATCTATTTAATTGTTTAGTTTCTGTGTTGCTCTTTACAGTTTTCTGTCTTTAGTTACTATATAAAAAATTAAAAACCCAAAAACAGAGTCAGGCGACAGAATGTTGCTGTCGCGCCGCGCGGCGCCATGCTTGCCACGCGCGGCACCACCTTCCTTTTAATATTTTCTGTGTTTTTTCTTTCCAGTACTTATTTTTCTGTGTTTACTTTTCTGTTTTTAATTATTTGTGTAAAAAGTTCGAGTCGCAGCTCGCCGTGCTGCGCCGTCTTGTTTTCCGTGCTTTTAAGTTCAATTTTTTCGCACTGTTTTATTTTTGTTTATACTTTTATTATTACCATGCATATACCCTGCCTTGTCACACTATCCTGACTTCCTGAGGCAGGAGAAGATGGATCTTCTTCGAATAAACCAGAAGGATTTCTTGAGGATCTTGAGAGCTTGATCCGCGAGGCCAAGAGATTGAAGCGATTGCAGAAGGCTGATCAATAGGCTCAAGGTCCGTCAGATAGTGAAGATGAAGAAGAAGAAGTTCCGCCAAGCCTAGTACAAGCGCCACCAATGGCTCAAAGAATCAACCAGATGCTGCAAGTTGATCCGTCGAGGATTCCATTCGCCAAACCACCAGCACATAGAGGGGAATTTTGAGATCAAGGCATCATATCTGAACATGCTTAGCAACAATCCATTCACCGGGACGGGAGACACAATTGAGCATCTTCAGAAATTCACCCAGATCACTAATGCATTCAAGATTCAAGGGATGGGTGACAATCATATTAAGGCGATGTCTTTTCCTTTCTCTTTAGTTGGGAGAGCACTGAAGTGGTTTCAGCAGCTGCCGGCAGAAACAGTTGCAAACTGGGACACTCTGCAGCAGGCGTTTCTCACCAAGTTCTTCCCACATGAGAGAAAGTAGCCCTCAGGAGGAAAATCACTAATTTTCAGCAGTTCCCTAATGAGTCAATAGGAGAAGCATGGGAGAGATTTGAAGAATTGCTTTTGCAATGCCCGCACCATGGATTGACCGATCATGACTTGGTGCATGATCGGTTGATGAAGGCATCTAGAGACAACCTTGATGCTGCAGCGGGAGGATCATTGATGAATAAAACCTATGCAGAAATCAAGGCCCTTCTCAAGATCATCAAGGAAAATCAATCCAGGACTAACATGCTAGAAAGATCGCCAGTGCCAGTTTCTTCGGGGAAAGAGAAGAGTGTGCTTGAAGTAGATTGTCTCGACGTCTTGGAATCAAGGATTGACTCACTTTTCGACAAGATTGGACGAGAGGAGAGCGACATGCTGAAAGCCTCTAAAGCAATCTCAACTTGTGAAGAGTGTGGAGATTATGGGCACGTTGAGAGAAATTGTCCTGAAACTTTGAAGATGCTGAAGTTCATGAGACCCAATAACTTTAATGCAGGAGCAGCAATCCAGAACGCTGTCCCACTAAGGATCCAGCTCAAGGAATTCATGGAAGCCCAGGAGAAAGTGAACAAAGACATCAAAAACAAGTTTATTGCTATCGATGGAGTAATTGAGAAGATGGATGGAAAGGTTACTGAGTTGGGTAGCGCAAATCAGCAGATGATACAGATGCTGAAGATGCTGGAGATTCAAGTTTCTCAGTTGGCAGATAATCTACAGAGGAACGATGGAAGATTGCCTGGACAACCCCAAAAGCCCAGTGAGACGCTGAAGTCTATCTCGACGCGCTCGGGAAAACAGATAGAATGTTAGCCTATAATCCCGTTGCTCTTTCCTTAGCGAGTTTGTTATTTCAGTTAGCTGAATAAGGGCCATGCAGCGTGTGCTTGTACACGTCGTGGCCGTGTCTTTGTTTTTCATTCCGTAGATATAGGCTTGCCGGTTCACCTCGTGGGATGGCACGAACTAAGGTGATCATGGCGACATTGTAGGGGAGAAGGAGCGAGTGACTGTGGGATGGCGCAGCCGTTAAACTCGGTCTAACGCCCATGATTAGCTAGGGGTTAGTTGTAATCAGCAAATAAATAGCAATGGAGAAGAACAGAAAAGCAGTACGTTGAACACTGCACAAAAATACTTGTCTCTCTCTCGCGTACTCATTCGTCAGGTTGAGCACGTCTTCCTCGTCTGGCAACTACATAGAAGACCCTACGCAGACTGCTGGAGCAAGACCGAGACGAGAGGAGCCAGGATCGCCCGGCGCGCCTCTGGCGCCGCCCGGCTCCAGGTGACCCCCCCACTCCCCTGTTCACCCCGAAGCAGTATCTGATCCAGAAGGAGATGCACATGATGTTTCCGATCCTCCGGCGCCTCTGGACGACACCAGAATTCTGCCACCCAAGCGTCGACTTCGAGTCTCGCAAGAAGAGCAGTTCAACAAGTTTGTAGAGATGATTAAGAACTTATATATTCATATACCTCTGATGGATGCTATGCAGATTCCCACTTATAAGCGGTTCTTCAAGGATATGCTCTACAATAAGAGGGAATTGCCAGCAGATGGAGTGGTCAAGTTAACTGAAGATTGCAGCAGCATCATTCAGAATGAAGGACCAGAAAAGAAGACTGATCCGGGAAGCCCAACAATATCTTGTTCTATCGGGGCTCAGAATTTCAAAGGAGCTTTATGTGACATTGGTGCAAGTGTTAATGTCATGCCTAGAGCAGTTTTTGAAAAGCTAAGTCTACCTGAGCCTGAGCCTACGGGTATGTGTTTGGAATTAGCGGATGCTAGCTCCAAAGCTTAATTGGTAGCCAGTTGTTGGCCCCCAAGTGCAAGGGTTTGAAGCAAGTGATAACATTCCCCTCAGTTGAGAAAGCAAGGTATCAATCCGTAGAGGTAACACCCCTAGCCTCCGTCAAGCAGCACTGCAATTCAAATAAAAGCCTACTTGTGTCCCCAACACTTCTAGTGAGGTTGTCAATTCAAATAAAAGCCTACTTGTGTCCCCAACACTTCTAGTGAGGTTGTCAATCTCACTAGTTTTGCTAGTTGCAACAAGTTATTAGTAGATAATGTGGTATGAATTATTTTTGTATTTTCGGAATAAATAATAGCTGAAAATTAAAGTGCAACTGAAAGTGTTTTGGAGAGTTTTCTTATCGAGGAAATTGGACCGGGGTTCATAGGTTCACTAGTAGCATCTCTCATGAAAGCGGTGACACATAAATATAAGCATAGGCATGCGTAATTGATCAATCAAACAATCATGGCAAATTATGATATAGGTTGGGATCATGTTATATAGGCAGTACGTCCATAAATCCACTAGACCAACTACCATTGTATTTAATGGCTAATACACCACTCAAAGTGACCGAAACCCTCGCATACTCCCGAGTATTAAGTAATAAAACAGAGCATTGCATAGAGCATGATGACATATAGTTGAAGACATAACCACTTCCGGAGTTATGCAATCTTTTTATCCTTAGTGAGGTAAATCCGTCTAAGCTTTTCTTCTCTCACTGTCACCGAAATTACTTCACAAATAGGGATCTACTCCATCTAATGCACACCACTCCCACTACTGTTCTTTCATCTAAACTGACCAATGAATAGACTAATAAAATGGAGAGCAATATACATCTATAAATTATCCATACAACCATGATAATCTGAACCATAAAGTAATTATTCATCATATATCAAAAGATTCACCACAAGAATTACCTATAGATGATCACAATCATGTAGGGCAGCTCATGTGATCTAAACATCGAAGCACAAAGAGAGATGATGCTACATAGCTACTACTACAAATCCTTAGTCCAGGGGGTGGACTACTCACACGTCATCAGGGAGCAGCGGAGGATGAATTGGTGGTGAAGATGGCAGTGAAATTCGACAGAGTACCGGAGCAGGTCTGCAGATGGTGAAAGTGCATCCATTGCCCCCTAGTGGGTTTTGATGATATATGACAACTTGATTAAAGGGACTAACATTTGCCCTAAGTGTTTATCAGCTTAGGTCCCAAAAGATGCTTGTTAGGAAGATGGTTTTTGACAATTCTCAAGGATCAAGTGTTGGCAAGACTAAGTACTATTTCATACATTTTAGTGATCCAAGATCACATTGAGTCCATAGGTATGCCAATACTATCAAAAGGGATATTGGTTTTGTGAGGTAAAGCTTCTCTTGTAAAGTGCTTAAAGATCAAACTCCAAAAATCCTCAAAAGCCTCAATCTTCCTAGCCTATCTCTCTCTGATTTCATCTGTTCGACCCTCCAACCATACTTCATTCGGAGCCTCCGACTCCTTTCCAGAGAGATAGCCCTTTGCACCGTGTGCAGTTCGGACCCTTCGAGCAAGGCATTCAGATCCTCCAGGAATGCTACAGAAGCTTGCTGATTCCTGTTCGGTTCCTCCGAGTGACTTCTGTCCGAAGCCTCCAAGTTAGCTTGCTTGAACTCAAAGTGTCGTTCGGTCCCTCCGAGTGAGTTTCACCCGGACACTCCAAGAGGCATCCAGTAGCCAAATCCCTGTGTCTATCACTGTTCGGACCCTCCGAGCGTGATCGGTTGGACCCTCCGAGCTATTGTAAATTTGCCACCTTTGGTTTGGTTCAGTTCCTCTGAGCAAAACACTTGGAGCCTCCGAGCTGTACGAAAAGGTGCGTAACGATCACATTTCTGGGTCCAGCCTATAAATACCCCACCCATCCCACCATTCCACTCAACACCTAATAAGTCTTGTGCCAAGTTTCAAAGGGCATTCTACTCCAACCCTAATGCTACACCTTTGAGCTCTTTCTCCTCTTTGCTTTCCAAGCCTATCTTTCAAACATCCAACCTCTCCAATTCCATAGATCCATCCTATGAGAGTTTGAGTGTGGAGGAGATTATCTTTTGAAGCACAAGCAAGGGATTCATCACCAAGCAACCTCTATCTTATTACTTTTGGAGGGTGTGCGCCTCCTAGATTGGCTAGGTGTGCTTGGGAGCTTTCGAGGTGTGAAGGAACCAAGAAGTTTGTGAAGGTCGGAGATCGCCTACTTTGTGTGAAGATCTACCCCGAGTGAGGCTTTGACCTTTGTGGTAGCAAGCCATGGTGAGATAGGTGGGCAAGAGCTTAGTGGGCCCTTTGTGGGCAACCTTGCCGAGGCTTTGACCTTTGTGGTAGCAAGCCTTAGGACTTAGTGTCCGAAATTTCACAACGAGTAAGATAGCGCCAACTATCCGAACCTCGGGAAAACATCGACGCCTCAATTGTGTTTGCGATCTCTCTCCCTTAACTCCCTTACTATCTTGCAAGTTTGCTTCCGCTCTTTACATTTCTTAGACTTGCATGTGTAGGGTGTTCTAGGCAACCTCTAGCTAAGCTTAAAATCTGCCATCAACTTAAAATTTGTCTAGTGCTTGTTTTGTTAGTCTATTCACCCCCCCCCCTCTAGACTCCAAACGATCCTACAGATGGGTTCCACCTCGGAATGCGAATATAGCCAAGTGGCGGCGGCGAAAAAATCCTTGATAAATAGTTTAGGTATTAGGGGGTACATATAGAGCTGGTGCCGAAGGGGGGCGTCGGAGGAGCCCTGTGGGGCCCACGTGGTGGGCCCACGTGCCCTATGTGGGAGCCGCGTGGGCCCCCTGGGTGTCCCCCGGGGTCCATCTCTGGCAGGTGTTCTCCCTTCCCGAAGTTATGATCTCCTGATTTTTTACGTATTTTTGTGAGCGCCGGAAAGTCCTGCAATTACAGACACATAAACATGCAACTCTGCCATTCTGGCAATTTGTCAGTAGGTTAGTCCAAATAAAGATAAAACATTGCATGAAATGATAAGTATTTGGCATGAAAACTTCAAAAATTATAGATACGTTTAGGACGTATCAGCGGATCGTTCGGTTCACTATCCAGATGGGATTGCAGAAGATGTGCCAGTAAAAGTGGGAGAAGATATTGTGCCAATTGATTTTGTGATCTTAGTCATGGGTGGGAAAGGAGAACAGAAGAACCCATTAATTCTTGGAAGACCTTTCCTACGCACTGCCAATGCTAATATTGATGTTGGGAGAGGAGAGATTAAGTTTCACATCAATGGGGAGAGTTGCCTATTCAAATTCTGCCCGAAGGTTGAGATGTGCCACAAAATTGATGCTATTGAAGCCAAGTACCAACCACCTCATCTTCGTCGCAGGACTACGTGGCGCAAGACGCTGAATAATCTCAAGCCGGAGGGTTCATCCGGCGACTTCAGCTTGAATTAAAAGGTATGAGCCAAAGTCGAGCCAACGACTATAAAAAAGTGCACTACCGGGAGGTAACCCGTGGTGTGATTTACGCTTTCTGCATTAGTTGAGTCGCTTGCAGGAGTTCAACCTGTCTTTAGTTTGTTAAGCATCAGGGTCAGTTCGTTAGCTCCTACTTTGCCTAATAATTTAAATTGCCGTTATTATGCTTGGATTGTGGCTAACCTATTTTTCAGAAGCTAACATCACGGACCTATATATCCTACCCTGGTCTGTTTCTGTTAAATATCTGCTATCCAGAAAAAAATTCAGAGCAGTCAGGCGAAACGATGCCTGGCACCGCCCGGCGCAAGCCACGCGCCGCCCGGTGCCACAGCACCGCCAGGTTTCTCTTTCTGACTTTTATTTTTACCTACATCTACACCTTTTTTTTTGAGAGCCAGATGCGGCTTATATTACTTGCTCGACATGCAAAGCGTCATGTGAGATGCACCGATACAAGAAACCCGGAACCTGGGAAATCCAGATCCCCACAGGTTGTGTTACAGAGGCCTGCTTGGCAGTTAGATGAGCGGCAAGGTTAAGTTGTCGCTTTACAAATTTGAAATCAAAAGAAAGGAAGCTTCTGCACCTTGATTCTAAGCCTTTAGCCGCACTAAAGTCGCATGAAACCACCGTGTAGATCTTAGTTGGAGATACATCATAATTTGCACTTGTGTACCATATAATTACCTCATACGTATACATATGCTATATATCTGATTTCTTTTGCCAAAAATAATGGTATTCATCTGAATACCCATGATTATACTGGGCCCGTCCCTGCTGCAGGAACACTGTTCCGTGACCGGTCACCAGTGACGAGCGCTGAGAAGCCCATCACTGGAGCCTATTACCAGTGACGGGCCACCGGAGGGCACGGGTACAACATACCAGTGACGAGCCAAGGAACGGCCCATTAGTGGTATGCTGTCCGGAAGCCCTAGGACGGCCCACCACTGACGTGAGTACCACCGATGGGCATTCCCTCGCCGCCCGTCAGTGGATACGGAGTACTAGTGACGGGCCGTTCAACCTGTCCGTCAGCGGTTTGTCGTCCCTGACCTCGGCATTTCCCGAAATTACCAGTGACGGGCTCTTTGCCGTTGCCCTTCACTGGTAATTCACAGTATATAAGTTATAGAGGCACTCGCTGCTGGCTAGTGCTCGCGCGCCACTGGCCAGCAGCAAGCGCCGTCGCCACCATCGCCGTCAGTTGCGGTCGCCGCCCCCCCCCAAATTTCAAACCAAAAAACACTCCTTTCCCTTCCCATTTCTTTCCCTTCCTCCCCCTAGCTCTAGATCCAACCTCTCTCCCCATAGATCTCCATTAATGTCCTTCACCCACCTCCCTTTCTCTCCCCCATAAATTTATCTCTCCCCCATAAATTTCCTCTCTCTCTCTCTTCCCCATTAATCTCCTCCGTCTCTCTTCCCCATTAATCTCTTCCCCATAGATCTTCGTCCCTCTCCGAAGCTTCACCAGAATTGCCTCTCGCTCAAGATCGGTAATAATCTTCGGACATCATTTGGAAAAATGTTGATTTAGTGCTTGGGAATGTGTCGGTGGTCTTTTGGCCACCCAAATGTAGCTTGTTGATGAAATATTCTGGCCATCGAGCCGAGGCAATGTTTATTGTTATGTGGTGGTGGTCATGCGGTGATCACAATATTGTTATGTTAGGCATTTTTTTGTATGTATATGCATGGTGCCCAAGCTATTGTATGGCCATGGACGCGAACTAATTATTTTCGTGCCGTAGGGATCGACTAGATCGGAGTTGGATGTATGGACCCTAGGCAACACTTAGTTATGCTAAGCCCGTGAATGAGTTTCTTGATGTCGCAGAACGAGATATGAAGAGAAAGGGTGGCGTGAAGGTTTGTTGTCCGTGTCGTGATTGCAAAAACGTGATTATGTATGAATGTATAGCGACATTGGAGTCACACCTGGTGATTAAGGGTTTCATGGAAGGTTTTACATGTTGGACATCTCACGGTGAGGAGGCAAAAGAGTCCGAACATGAAGAGGCCGACGAAGATGATGGGAATTTAGAATCTTTGTCCGATGTGGATATTCGAGAGAGGGGCAACAATTTGGGAGAAATGGTGCAGGACGTTCACATGGAAGAGCAGCTGGTGAAAGACTGTGAGAATGAAAGAGAGGCTGCCAAGTTCGCGAAACTAGTGGATGGCTCGCAAACCCCCTCGTATCCTCACTACTACAGAAATCATTTGTCCAGACGGTTCAGAAACACCGGGCGGGACGGTTTTCCGAACCGTCTGGACGAAACAGTCTGGACAAATGAACTTTCTCCAGACGGTTATTGAACCGTCTGTACAAACACTTAGTACAGACGGCTCCACACACGAGCCGTCTGTACTACTCTCTGATACAGTGCCTCCGAAGCATTTGTACAGACGGCTCCCAACCACAAAACCGTCTGCACAAATGCATAGAACAGTACTTCAAAGCATTTGTACAGACGGTTCCGTTTTCAGAACTGTCTGCATAAATTAATTGTACAGACGGTTCTACCCCTGGAACCGTCTGCACAAATGCTGTGTTAGGAAAGCATTGCTGCCGCGGCAGCAGAAACAACTGTTTCTGCTGCTGCGGTAGCAGTGCGGCAAGGCGCCATGCTGCCGCCTGCTGCCGCGGTAGCAGTGCTGCAGGGCTACGGTAGTGCCGCCTGCTGCCACGGCAGCTGAAACGGACGTTTCAGCTGCCGCGGCAACCGTGCGGCAAGGCGACGTTGCGGCCGCCTGCTGCCTCGGCAGCGGAAATGACTGATTCCGCTGCCGCGGCAGCAGTGCGGCAGGGCGACAGTGCTACCGCCTGCTGCCACGGCAGCGAAAACAGAGGTTTCTGCTGCCGCGGCAGCAGTGCGGCAGGGCGACGTTGCTGCCGCGGCAGCGGAAACTATCGTTTCCACTGTCGCAGCAGCCGTGCGGCAGGGTAACGATGCCGTGCGGCAGTGAAAACGCTAGAACAAAGTGATCGGACACAGGCATAGCATACACAGACACACAATGTACTCACTGATCTTAGACATAACATTCAGAAGCAAACTTAAAAGATCATTCTCGACAACCACAAAGTCATTTACATGCATTGTTAGTGAAAAAAAACTCTTAAGTCATTGAGGAGCAATTAGAGGACAATGGAACTCTCCGGTCTCCTTCAACACCTCTCTAAATATGAAAGCTATTAACCGTTTTTGAACAATCCAGACGCCCTCAGTGTCGAGCTCATCTGTAGGGAACTTCAAAGTCTACACAAGAAAATTAAATAGCTAGGTTAGGCACGACGTCCGAACGATGAAAAATGGAACTACATATAGTATAATGACACTAACCTCCACATCTACCGGACTAGAGCCAACGATCTACATCATATATGTCGCCACATAGTATGCACAGAGATTGCTGCCCGTCAGCTGCTTGTGGCACTGTAGAAATCATGGTTACGTGCAGGGTAATTTAGTTTTACCGAATACATATTAGAACGTGCGAGGTGATTATTCTTGGGCGAGGGAGGAATTATTACCGGGAAATGAAATCGGTGGGTAGGTTCGGTTTTTGTTGTTTTCACAAGCCCGCCCTTGGCAACATATTTCTTGAACGCCCCGTTGAGCACCGTTGTCAAATCTGCGTACTTCTCTGGTGGGTAGTCCCTAGAGTCGAAGTACGTGGCATGTAGACGTTCTGGCTCGAGGCCGACGAGCATCCAGTGGAAGTCATAGTTGTACGGTAGAAGAATGGCGTGCTTAGTACATTGAATGAGCATGGCATCCGAAATGTAATCCTCGACCTCGTTCGGCTGGAATTGGACCATTGTGCATATGACCACTCCTGGATCGAGGAATCCGATATTAGGGTTCTCTGTCCTAGCCTCTTGAATCATATGTCTGCACATAAAAGTAATGTCATTGAAAGAGCGTATCAATAAGTTAGGCAATTCATTTAGCTTAAACAGTGATTGAGAACACTTACAGTGTCCAGCATCTTAATAGGCTGACATCGAGGGCGTCATGACGGTAGAGGTCTGATAAATCCGAGAAATTGATGGTAAAGGTTCCACCTGGATGAAGGAAATGTTGCCGCTTGTACGCGGTGCAGATATTTTGAGGAAGCTCTGTCTCCTCGTTGGACCTCTTCATGTAAAAATCGTGCAAAATCTGAGCTGCCCAACCAAGTCGTTCTAACGCCGCCTGTGTCACTAGCAGCTGCCGTTCCGTGTATTTTCTTATCTCGGGTTCTTCGTCTACCTCTTTGCCCTTGGCCGACTTTGTGCTATTTCTGGTGGCCCTACGCTGAGCTTGAGGAGCTGTTTTGGCAGCCTGTTGGCTAGATCTGCTAGATTGCTGAGATCGTGCTGAAGCAGATTTCACCTTCGGTGGAGGAGGACGGCGTGAGAAATCTTTACCGTAATGCACCGGAGACAGCGGCCGTGGAGGAGGTGGAGGGGCAACCAGGGAAATGTACTTCTTCGGCCACTGGATGAACGTGTGGAGGGCTTGCCCCAGTGTCGTGACGTCGTCCTCCGGCGGTACAGGAAGTCTGAAGGATCTACAATTCGCATGCACCATGTCCACTGACACCTTAGCGTTATCCGCCGCTAGCGGAACTCTGTGCACCGTCATCGTGCTTTCTGAAGTTGGAATACTAACCCCTGGCCAGCCTCAATCATGTCAGCGGGGCCAAAACAGCTAGGCACGAGGAGCTTGCACTTGGTTGCCACCGCTATGTCGTCGAGAGGGAATGTTTCATTGACGTCTTCATGCGGAATAGGGTCGAAAGGTAAGTCGTCGGCGCGGTCGTCATCTCGAACGTGCGTGCGGTGGGGATTGTTCTTCCACGTCTTCGGCATTCTCGTTTTCCACGGATGCGCAGCTACTCCGGCGCCGACCATGTGGGGATGAGCCTGCGGGGCTGCGTTCGGCCCCCGGCGGCTGCATCCTCCTGCCTTATCTGCCGTACCCGTTCTTCGACCCTTGCATCGATCCTCTCTTCTAGGCCTGCAAATATTTCGTCCATCAGCTCTTTCTTCATCCGTTCACGCTCGGCTGCCTTGCGCTCTGCTTTTGTTCTCCTCCGACTCCTGTACTGTCCCGCATCGTCCGAAAATCCCAGCTTCCATGGAACCGTCACCCTCAGGCCACGCGTTCGACCCGGGTGCTCTTTGTTTCCCAGAGCCGAGGTTAGTATGTCCTTTTCCCTGGCTGCTTGGAAAGTTCCTTGAGCGGCTTGTTCTGACAGTTGCATAATGTTTTCAGCCACCTGGACGGTTTCGGGCTTGTTGAAGGCGACGGTGCCATCAGCCGAGATGTTGGCCCTCGCGCGATACCAGTTCCGGGCCCGCCTCTCTGGGATCTGGGGAGAACGGCGTGTCGCGACTCTCCTGAGACGCTCGCTCGTCCTCTGTTCTCCATTCCAACTCCTTGCGCGCATACCCACCGCTTCCGAGCCTGTGGGGGTGAACGTTGCATGCCTGGCGCGCCCTGTTTGCCTGACTCCGCTGCACGAATTCCTCCGACGTGCACCTCTCCACAAATTCCGCCCATTGATCCTCCAGGTACCCGTAAGTGTTCGGGTCCTGCCTGTAGGGCATAAGATCGTTCTTCACGTACGTGTTGTACAGCTCGCTCTTGAAGGTCTTCCACGCCTTGCCCATCTTCGCTTTTGCCTGTCTTTCCACGGCCTGCTCGGTACCTTCCGGGAAGTCGAACTGTCCTTGGATGGTGTTCCACAGGAACTCTTTCTCGTTATCCGGCACTGACGGCCAGCTGGCGTACGTTATCGGGATCTTTTCCCTCGCCAGTGACGTGCACGCTCTACGGAATGCCGCCTGAGCCTGCTGAGGCAATATGGGCACACCCTCAGCACTGACTTGAGTTATCGTGAAGTGATCCGTGGGCATTTTATTTTTGCCTCGGCCACCTCGCTTTCGCTTCTGCCCACCCGATTCTTCGGTTTGCTCACGAGACGAGGCTTCTGCAGGTTGGGAGGGCATCGGTTGAGCCGGTTGAGGAGACACGTGCGGCTCGTCTTGTCGGGGAGAAGAGGCCACCGGCTGTTCATGTTCATCTCCTCCGGACGCCATCTTCAAAAGATGAAAAATTCAGATATGCGGTACACGACTAGATTGTAGACATTTTCATATAAAGACACATTCTTTGTGAATTAAACAACAATGAGATACATATGTACAACAACTTCGTAAATAGTGCTAATGTCCGTAATCTCATCATAATATCTTCCTGAACTCTTTTATACATGAGGGCTACATGAGTTATATATGTGTTTGCCTCCGACTTTGCTTCACTCTCTGATACTCTTTAAATCTAAATGTACTCTCTATTTACTTCTTTTTCGTTTTTTCTTCTACATCTCGTATCTCGTTCATTTGAGTAAATTTCTAGTCAATTTTCTCAAACACAAATCTATCTCTTCATCTATATATTTCTCTCATAATCAAAACTCTTCATCTCATTCAATTTATACTCAGTTATTTCTCTTAATCATCTCTAACATTCACACTTCTCATGCTTAGATTTTCTCAACACTCTTTCTCTCTCTAAATCTACTTCATACTTTATATAGCAAACTTCTATTATTAGATCAGTTATTTTTATACTCTTCTACAACATTTCTTCTCTTTCTCAAGTCTACTCTTCACAACTAACATCTATTAAATTCATTCTCTATTCAATTCATTCGTTTATCTAGATAAAGTTATTCTGTTATCACTCTTTTCTCTTAACTATAAAAGTTGTAGACTTACTAAACTTGCTACTTCTCTTATAATACTATAATTTCTCATTCTCTCTAGTTAGTCTTAAAATACTATAATCAACTCGTATTGTATTATCTTAAAGAGCATATAGTTAATGATCTATAGGATAAATAGGTTCTAGATATCAATTCTTTAATGTACTCTTGTTTTAATTGTAAAATTAAATCTTTCGTTTCTCCCATCAGTTGATTACATTATTATTCATACATATTTTCACTGACATCATCTTTTTTCAATCTTGTTATTTAACTATCTCATCTCTAATTAAACTATTATTGTCTTTCACTCAAGAGTCACTCTAGTTCAAAGTACTTAAGTTTTAGAGGAAGTTCAGTTCAGAATCCACTGCAACAGTTCTCAAAATTAAATGAAACTAAAGCAACAATTAAGGTAACTAAAGCACAATAATGGGGTTGTGATCTTCAAAACAAAACCTGCAGTTACAATATTTTGCGCGTTCTATCTATGGACATAAGCAGAAGCACAAAGTAATTGAGTAAGCTCCTTTACAATTGAGTGCAGAAATAAGTACGCAAGGAGCAATAAAGGATTGTCATTCCACAAAACATAATGTCTTTGTTCTTCTTGCCCTACAAGCACTTCAGCCACCCCCTTTTTCCATGAACAACAAATGGGGCAAACACAGTTTCGGCTCCTCCTCTTGAGTTCCTTATGATTCCTTGCTGGTCTTCGTGTTTGATCTCTCTAGAGGTAGGCTTGCAAAAAACAAAGAAAACAAGAACATGCAGGGAGGAGCAAGGAGGTGCTCGGGGACCCTACTACCTTTGAAGATCTGGAACGTTGGGGAGGAGGACGACGAGCTCGGGGGTCGTCGGCGAGGCCGGCGGTCAGGGGAGCTCGAGGAGGTGATCGGAGGAGGCCGGCGGTCGGGGGAGCTCGGGGGCGGCGGGGTGCTCGGGGGTGGTGGGGAGCTCGGGGGCGGCGGGGAGCTCGGGGGCGGGGAGCTCGGGGGGCGGCGGCGACGACTGCCTGAGGGCTTCGGGGGCGGAGAGCTCGTCGGCGGCGGGGAGCTCGGGGGCGGCGGGAAGCTCGGGGAACACTAGGGTTAGGACTTAGCGAAAATTGAACTGGCGGCGCGGGGATTGGAAAGAGGGGATTTATTAGATAACGTTAGTCTAGACGGTCGGCAATACAGAACCGTCGGGACTAATAGTGTAGACGGTTCTCAATATGGAGCCGTCCGCACTAATGTTAGTGCAGACGGTTCTCAATATGGAGCCGTCCGCACTAATGTTGCAGGCGGGACCCTGCAACATTAGTGCAGACGGTTCTCAATATGGAGCTGTCTGCACTAATGTTAGTGCAGACAGGTCTCAATATGGAGCCGTTTGGACTAATGTTGCAGGCGGGACCCTGCTACATTAGTGCAGACGGTTCTCCATATGGAGCCGTCCGCACTAACGTTAGTGCAGACAGGTCTCAATATGGAGCCGTCTGCACTAATTAGTGCGGACGCTTTCCTTCATAGAACCGTCTGGACTATTAATGCACCGTGCAGAGCCGACGCGGGGTGGGACTTTTAGTCCCACCTCGCTAGTTTACGAAGCCTTCGACCGGTTTATATACCGTTCCTTGAGCGGGGCTGTCGAGCTTCTCTCAACCGAGCATATCCGTCAGATCCTCCGCCCTGGCCACTGGGGCCGCTGGTCAGTACGGGGCCTGTGCCCGAGTCGCCTGTGATGGTCTTGATTTGGGCTTGTGCCTGTGTCGCCTGTGATGGGCTTGATTTGGGTGCAGGCTTTGGAAACCAAAACCCCAGTGGTAGCCGGGCATTTTTCTTCTTTTTACCTTTTTTTAATTTCATGTTGCATTTGATGGCAGTAATAATGTGTAGTAAATAAGGTTTTATATTACTGATTCATTGGGAACTCATAAAATTGAATGCAAAAAATGCCTTAAACTTGTAAAATTCATAGAAACTTCATATGAACTCCAAATGAGTTGAACTTTTTTTATAAATTCATATTTTCATATGTACAATTTCATGGTACAACTATTTTGGGGTTACTGTAACACAAAATCTGTAACCTATTATACATTAATAGTTCATACAGAAACCCTGGTGGCGATACATAACAATCGGGTTAGATCATAGCAAATAACCTAATCTCCTTAACAACCAGCCCTTCTTGATGATCGACGCGCAAATAGCAGGTAGCCCCGAACGGTAGTTGTTCTTCGTTGAACGCGGTGCCGTCTCCAAGAGGGTACTCATCAAATTGATTGTACTCTTCCTCGTCCACGACATTCTCAACTCCGACAATCCTTCTTTTCCCCTGAAGGACTAGGTGAAGTTTCTGATTTGCCGGGTCTTGGACATAAAGACCTGAGTAGCTTGTTTAGCGAGTACGAATGGTTCCTCTTTGTATGCGGCATGTTCGAGGTCCACTGCAGTCATGCGTACTTTGTCGACCTTAACACTTGAGAGTGCGACCCACGGCACCGGAAGAGGGGGATCTTGAAACGTACATAGTCGAGTTCCCAGATCTCCTCAATGTACCCGTAGTACGCACACACCCCACGTTTGTCCTGGAAGGCATCTATGCAGACACCGCTGTTTTGTACCGTGCTCTTCATATCCTGTGCTCTGGTATTAAAGGTGTACCCATTATGTCGTAGGCTTCAAATTTTAGGATCGTGTGACTTGGCATCTGGCCAACAGCCAATATTCTCCTCTGTTGTACTATTAGCACTTCGAACCCGCACACCAGTTGTTGAAGCTGCGGTTGTGCTATCTGGTAAGCCAAGCCTTCGTACTGGCCTAGATTCTCTCTACGCAGCTCGTCCTTATGCATGTTGATATACGGGGCAACTTCAGTCATGTGTTGCAAGACTGCGAAATGGGCTTGAGATAACGACGCGTAGTCAGGGATGAGTTGTTTTCCTTCCTATGGTCCCTTTGCCATCCAGTCTCCCCTCGTGCGAGACGTAGCACACCTATCTGTTTGAGCTGGTCCATGTAATCGACACAGAACTCGACCACCTCTTCGGTTGTGTAACCTTCGACGATGCTGCCCTCTGGACGAGATCTATTTCGTACGTACTTGCTTGAGAATTCCCATGTACCGCTCAAACGGGTACATCTGGAGTAGAAATACCGGTCCACAGATCTTTATCTCTCTCACGAGGTGGACGGTAACATGGACCATGATATCAAAAAACGACGAGGAAAGTACATCTCAAGATGACATAATGTCTTCACCAGATCCGGCCTGCAACATATCTAGTGCTTCGGGATCGATGACCTTCTGAGAGATTGTGTTGAAGAAGTAACACAGCCTAGTGATTGTGTCTCGGAGATAGCTCGCTGATATTTCAGATTGCAACAGGAAGCATCTGTGTCATCAACACATGGCAATCGTGGACTTCATGCCGACCAATTTTAGATCTTCCATCGAAACAAGTTTCGAGATGTTGGCGTAGTAACCGACGGAACTTTCACACCTGCAAGCACCGGCATAGTTCGGAATCCTCTCGCTTTTTCAGGTTATAGCAGGCCGGAGGAAGCCTTGTTCTGCCTTGTTGGGAGGGCTCAGGTGCCAACTCAGCCTGATCTTCATGTCTACTAAGTCGAGGCGTGCGTTGAGGCCGTCTTACTTCGTTCCCTGGAATATTGAGTAAGAGACCAATCAGGCTGTCACACACGTTCTTCTCTACGTGCATAACGTCGATGCAGTGGCGAACTTCAAGTGCTGCCAGTAGGATAACTCCCAAAATATTGATTTCTTCTTCTTCCATGCCGCTGGCCTTCGCTTTTTTACCACTCTTTCCAAGATACAACATCGATATCCTTAATCATATCGTACACCTCTTGCCCGCTGTAATGCCTTGGACATAAAGCTCTCTCTCTCGTCCCGTCAATTGGTCCTTCATATTGCGGTACGGGTGATTCCTCTTAGGAACCTACGGTGGCGCATGAAACACCGTCTTACGGGAGTGGGCCAGCCACTTACTCGCGGTAACCATCCAGCACTGAGGCAGCCTTGTCTGGCTCTTACTCTGGCCCGAAAGTTGCGTAGGGCAGGCAAATCTTGACCGTGCCAGAACACAACATGGCCGTGTAGTGTGTGAAGTTCTCTTGTTTGTACGCATCCCATACCTGCACTCCTTCATTCCACAGTGTTTTCAGATCTTCGACCAAGTCTTAGGTAGACGTAATATCATTCCAGGTTGCTTCGGCCCTTGGATAAGCAGTGATATCATGATGTACTCCGCTTCACTACACGACCAAGGTGGTAGGTTGTACATACTAAGATCAACTGGCCAAGTGCTGTGCCGGCTGCTCATGTTGCCGAGGATTCATGTCCGTCTGCTCAACGCGAACCTTATATTCCTCGCTCCGCACTGAAGTTTTCAAAGATCATGTCGATGTTTCTACACTGCGTGGAATCGGCAGGGTGTCTTAGCTTCCATCTTTCTTCGGTCTCCGAGTGCCAGCACAACAATTTGGCCTCTTTTGGGTTCGCAAACAACGCTTCAACGCGGAATTACGGCAGGTACCACACCACCTTAGCGGAATTCCTTTCTTCGGCTCGATGAAAGACTCGCCGTACGTCTGGTTGACTCTTACGTTGTAACGAGATGTTTGCACACTAGGACATGAACGCAAGTCGATAATTCATTCCGGTACAAGATACAGTCGTTCCGACATGCATGTATCCTTTCTACCTCCATCCCCAGGGGACAAACCACCTGCTTTGCTCGGTACTGTTTTTGGGCAGCTCGTTACCATCCGGAAGCATCTCGGAGAGGAGACCTAGGAGCGCCGTGATGAACTCTTATCTGACCAACCATGGCTGGCTTTCAGTTGGACGCAGCTCGAGCACGGATGACAGCTTTGTGTATTTCGGCTTGCAACCGGAGACAAAGGTTTCTCTGAGTCCTCAATCAAGTACATGAACTTGGTAAGTCTCTCTCAGTATTAAGTTCACGTCGGCATCGCGCAGCATCTGATCAACCTATCATCGCTCCTCTGCGCCACCACAGTCATCGTCTGCACCTACTTCCTCGTGCGGCCACAATCATCGTCGCACCTACTTCGTCGCCATGTTCTCTACTTTCGTTGACTTCGGTTCTTCGACGTGCCAACGTCTTTCCTGTAACATGTTCTGCTCTTCACCATGTTGGTCCAACAACGCGTAGTCCGGTTTGAAGACCTAATAATCAAGTGCGCTTGGATCTGTAGGGCTGAGTTGTGTGCGAGAAATGATCTCTCATTTCTACAATCGCAACAAGGACAATATATATATTCAATCACCCTTCTTCAACCTATCCTCCTCGGCAACTCTCAGAAAATTCGTCACACCGTCAAGGTACGCTTGGTTCGTACGAACCGTACATCCACACCCAATCCATCAAGCTACACGCGCTGCACAACAAGGAAATAGTGTTAGATTGACCTAATAAAAGAAAGCGACCTAGCTTCTCATCGGAAAAAGGAGCTGATCTAGATCAGTACTGCACTTTTAGGGTTAAGGGTATAAACATAATATCAAAATCGGAACATCGGCCTGAATGAAATGCATGTCATCGAATAGATGACATAAAATAAGGACTATGCAAATAGAATCATTTCCATCGGAGTCCGGACGCTCAAAATATCGCGATCCTAATTTCTCACGCGGTTCCGGAAACCCTAATTGAGTTTTTAGTCAATTTTATTTTTCTACAATGCAAACACGACTGAAATGACATAATTGCGTAGATCTTATTTTTCTGAACATTTTGATTATATATTTGCATTTTCTGACTAATATGATTTTTCTATGATTTTTATAAGATTTAAATATTTAAATACTCTTTTTGATCTTTCCTCAGTACAATAATAACATCGAATAGATGACATAAAATAAGGACTAATGCAAATAGAATCAATTTCATCGGAGTCCGACGCTCAAATATCGCGATCCTAATTTCTCACGCGGTTCCGGAAACCCTATTTGAGTTTTTAGTCATTTTGTTTTTTCTACAATGCAAGCACGAATGAAAATGACATAATTGCGTAGATCTTATTTTTCTGAACATTTTGATATATTATTTGCATTTTTCTGACTATAATGATTTTTCTATGATTTTTACAAGATTGAATTGAGTTTAAATACTCTTTTGATCTTTTCCTTTCCTCAGTAAAATATAAATATAAATAAAATATATATCCTGACAGGTGGGCTCCCACTGGTTTTTTA
Organism: Stipa capillata; assembly: GCA_019208055.1. Classification (NCBI taxonomy): domain Eukaryota; kingdom Viridiplantae; phylum Streptophyta; class Magnoliopsida; order Poales; family Poaceae; genus Stipa; species Stipa capillata. Next base: position 39,872 of record JAGXJF010003511.1, read on the forward strand.
TTATTTTTTATTATCCATAATTGAAACTGAGTGGCCGAGTCCCGGCGTACGCCAGACGCCGCTGAGCTCGCCGGCGGCAACTGGCCCCGGTGGCGAGGGACAGTCGGCGGCGGAGTGGGAGGGCCGCGTGCTGGTACCGGGAGGCGGCGGGGCGAGGAGGCGGCCGCGCCGGCGAGTGGAGGCGACGGCCGCGGCGGAGAGCTTCGGTGGCGGCTGGCGACGTCGGCGGCGGCGGCAGAGCGTCGGCGGG
>JAGXJF010003512.1:0-12402 GCA_019208055.1 Stipa capillata
TGCACCGCCTGAATCTTCCTACGTGCTTCCCCAAAAACCTATTACAAATGGATATTGCCGCGAAATGATATAGTCGCCTCACTCGTTCACAACTACCGAGCCGGACATCACCCCAAACATCGTCCCGCAAATTAATGCTCGGCTGGAGTAGGTGATATTAGTTCCCACCTCTCAGTACAGAGTCGCTTCAACAGGGTGATTAACCTAATAACTCTATGATAGGAACTCTGAACTCCTACCTCACACATGTGCTTCATCACATACACACACGGCACATGAGCAGGCCAAACAACCATATTGACACAGTAGTGACTCTAGCGACATACTGCAATATTATAAGTTTGAACTTACAACGATAGTTCACACAGCAAGATCCGTAGACCCAATATACACAGCGAAGTAGTAATTAGCTGGCTAGACGAAGCCGAAATAGTTGGCCGAAGTCGCATCGCGAACAACCGAGCTGCCAAACCCGGGGCAGGATCACTGCCCTAGGATTTCCAGCGACTAGTCGTTGTGGGTCGTCGATCTCTTTGTCGAAACTACCCTAGGAGGGGTTAGTTTCCGCTGCCATAAAACATATCAACATAGCGGGGTGATGTACAAAATTGTAGCTCAGCAGACTTACAGTGCGGAAATTAGTAATATCTGTGCATGTATCATAAGTGGTAATTGTGGACTATATTTGCGGAAAGCCAGTTTTACCTTTGTCAATAGCAATAAGTAAACGCTGAGACACCGACTACTAGAATACCTTTTCAAAGGGGACGAGTCGAGCACTTCGCGCAATCCTTACTGCAGATCACCACACCTGAAATACCCGACCCATCCTCGACCACCCTGTAGGAAGCTGTCGCTAACACCATCCTTAGAGTTGCAAGTTTTGGAGTTGGTTATAGTTATCTATTTCGATGCAACAAATCTTACCAAAGTTGTCCATAACTGCCGACACAGCTGTTCAAGCGGTGTATAACCCTGCAGCGGCTGCAACATCTTTACCTACACGTATCGTCACGATCTCCTAGTGCGACCAGAGTACACGCACTTCACGCAGGTGTGCTCGGCGGAGGGTGATCGAACAGCGACTTTACATGCGGCCGACCGGAGTAGGAGCCACCCGTACGTGGCGAGGCCAGGTGCATCAGTCGGCCTGGATACTACGCACTGGTCTGCAGACGTGTGTAGCGTGTGACATCCCCGACGACTCGACCGTGTGTACCCCGTCTAACCACCTATATTGAGGCACCACGCCACATCCTTTGTGTCACAAAGCACACGGCAATGGACAGTACAGGCAAACTAGGCAGCGCATACTCTGAGTCTAAGCACAAATTATTAGTCGTGTGGCGCGTGGTAGATAATCCACCCGTGTAGAAGTACGTGAATCATTGGTTCGAAGGAACCTCGTAACCGATCCTTGCGGGAAGACGAGACAACCCATCCATGGCACTGCCCGCATGGCCTCTCGTGCTAACCTCAAATATGATTACAGGCAAGTTTATTAGTTAAACCCTGGTGAACACCCACCGACACGTAACCCATATCCCAGTGTTGATTCATCTGACTGACCCAGGAATTACGACTCTACAAGTCTAAGCATGTCCTAGTCATAATACATAGCAACATTAGAGCTTTGCACACTCATACTACGCTAGATAGTGTTGGGTTGTGTGGAGCCGTTTGAGCGACAAGTGAGTCTTATTCATCAACTAGGTTTTGCTTAGTCGGAAAAAATCGCAGTTGAACGCATGTGATAATGAATTAAAAAACAACTATACTCTTGCAACATAATAGGAGTTTGCAATGTGACCAAAGGGGCTGCTTGCCTGGTTGCGTGTTGCCACTAAACCCTGCTTGTGATCGGGTAACTATCGTCTTCTGGCCTTCCGGCTCTACGGTGAAGACGAAACACCAGAAACACGTCAAAAAATAACCGTAAATATCTAAATGCGGAACATCAATGTGAGATGCCATGTATGCCATGACATAGGGGATGCAAAAAGACGACTATGCAAGTGAAATCATTTAAGCGGAGTCCGACGCATAAAATATCGCTGATCCGAACATCTCCGGCTATCGAATACCCTAATTTGAGTTTTTATAGCAATGGTGTTTGTCCTAGCATGCAACACTATAATGAACATGGCGATATTTGATAGCTTTCATTTCTGAACGTGATATATTATGGGCATCTCTGATTAAATGGAGTTTCTATGCATTTTCAAGATTTACTCATTTAAATCTTTTGTTGTATTTTTCTTAGTAAAAATTTAACAATTATTTAAGTCAAATAATTTCAGGTGGTTGACGAGTGGGCCCTGTCATTTTAATCAACAGTGACTAGGTCAATGACAGTGAGGGCCCACGGTCATAATTTTTATTTCCTTTATTTCTTTTACTGAAGTCTGACGAGTGGGGCCCTTAGGAGCATTGAAACAATTTTTATACACATATTTATGTACTGCTCGTTATTAATGACAGGCATTACTGTTCGTCATATGTATGGGTAGATTATTAGCACTAATGGATGCTCATATAAATGTCTATTAGCATTAATGAATGAGCTTACTAGTCATGTCTGAATCGGTTATTCTCGGTGGCATTCAATCTACTCAGACTGTAATATAGCTCATTGATTGCACTGGTCATCTACTAGGATAGCCATTCAGTGGTCGGTTTACCTTAACGTGACCAGCCTTAGAATTAAGTGAGGTATTAAACGTTACGGAACAGCATGATTGGAGTAAATGCTATATTAATTGTGCTTAATATTATGTCCCCAGGTTTGTTTATTGATTACTAGAGGTCCCTAGTACCTTGATTAAATGCTCAGCAGCCGCTCGGGTGGCTCTGTAGAACGGTGCCGGCGCGGGGAGAAGGAGGGCAGGGCGCGGCGCGGCAAGGCTTACCGGCGGAGCGGCGTAGGCAGGCCACGGTGAGGCTCGGGTGAACAGGGCGTGTGCGCGGGGAGCTCGACGGGAAGCGGGCACCGTGGTCCTGGGGTCGGAGCCGAGGTGGCGGTGGCCACGCCGAAGCGCGGGTAGCGCTACCGAGGATGGGGCGGCGAGCGTCGGAGCAGCGGGGTAAGGTGTTTGCAGTGTGGCGGGTGACCGACGGCGGAGCAGAGGAGGCTTAGCGTGGGGATGCGTCAGCGACAGGAGCTTGGGCCGGGCGGTGGAAGCGACGAGGTTGCACGCGGGGAACTGGGAGCGAGCGCGCGCGCGGTGGGAGTGAGACTGGGCTCCGGGAGTTTTGTGGCGGCGTGTGCTTGGAGAGATGCCCGGGGGCGATGCGGCCGGGACGTGCAGCGTAGCGGCGGCGAGAGCTCGCGAGAGTGGAGCGTGGAGGAGCAACCGGGCGGACGAGGGGCTTGACCGGTCAAGCGGTGCGACAAGCAGAGGAGAGGCGCAGAAGAGAAGAAACAGAAAGAGCGCCGGTCCGAAGAAGATGAGGCGGCGGTGGCGTTGCTCCCTCAGCATGAGGTGGTCCAGGAAGCCTATCGCCGTCGCATCAGTCCACGGGGCAAGGCTGCCGCGCACGGAGGTGCGGCGTCCGACTGCGCTGGAGTACTGGGCAGTGGCCATATGAAGATGTAGAAGAAGCAAAAAAGGGGAAGAGAGAAAACGAGCGCCTAGTGTGCGTGCGGGGAGAGGAGATGGGCAAGAAAAGGGCCCATGCCGGCTGAATAGGGTTTTTTGATTTATCCTTTGCTTTCTCATTTCTATTTTTTAAAACTTTAGGTTTGCTATTCATTAATTTACAGCCCCCTATTCTGAGGTTCCAGTTTTAAGGAAAGCGTTTGGATTCTTCCCTCTTTAGTTGCTTGATTTACTGGTTTAAGTGATTTGGTTAACCCTAACATGAATTTGATCCTATTTCAAGCTTTTTAGACCATTTCAAAGCCTTCTTACAAGGTTGGTTTCTATTTAAAGAATTTTCAAACCAACTCCACCTTCTCTTTTCAATCTTCAGCTCTACTTCTAGCTAGACTCCAAGTTAAGAAGGTTCAACTTAACGGTAACTTCCATCTCAACTTAACCCTTTGGACATTCAATATATATATCAAACCTAGGGTTTTATAGCTCGAGCCCTATAGGTTGAATTCACGAGTGTTCCTCGAAGTTATTACTTCAGGGCTTTGCAAACCATTGGAGTTTTCAAGTGTGATCCCTGTCCTTTGTCCGAGGTAGGGTGTTTGTATTGGAAGCTTTTGAACACAAAACAATTCAAAGCATCTTACTCAATTTTGGTTAGGTTTTCCAGATGACAATGGCATGACATTGACATGATGCACACATGTTGGCGGCTTAGATCGGAGTATGTTGCATATGCCATGCAATGCATATGATGCATATTAGCAATCTTGCGAAAACAGGGATGTTACAGACCTACCCCCCTTACGAGAATCTCGACCCCGAGATTCGGATCAGCTAGAGAAGAGGGAGGGGTACGCCGATCGAAGGTGATCCTTGCGTTCCCAAGTAGCTTCGTCTTCAGAAAGGTTGTACCATTGAACTTTGAAGAATTTGACGTTGCGTCTTCGTGTAGTCTGTTCCATCTCATCGAGAATACGAAGAGGGTACTCCCGATAAGACAGATCTTCTTGAAGATCCAGTGTATCAACTGCCGATTCCGAAATTGGATCCTTGAAACACTTCCGAAGTTGAGAAACATGGAAGATATTGTGGATATTGGATAACGATGGAGGTAGTTCCAGCTGATATGCGACTTCACCTCGTTTGGAAAGAATGTGAAAGGGACCAATGTAACGGGGTGCCAACTTTCCTTTGATGCCAAATCGGCGAACACCCTTGAGAGGAGTGACCCGAAGGTAGACTTTATCATTTGGCTCAAAGTGAATCTCACGACGATGAAAGTCGGAGTAGCTCTTCTGACGAGATTGAGCAGTTTTCAACCGCTCTCGAATAATTCGAACTTGATCATCCACTTCTTCGATCAAGTCCGGTCCAAGAATTTGTCTTTCTCCGAGTTCAGACCAATTGAGTGGAGTTTGACATTTGTGTCCATAAAGGACTTCGAAAGGGGCCATGCCTAGGCTTGATTGAAAACTATTGTTATAAGAGAATTCAGCGAACGGAAGGCACTTCTCCCACTTCGTGTCGAAAGACATAACACAAGCTCTAAGCATATCTTCAAGGATTTGGTTAACCCTTTCGGTTTGTCCACCGGTTTGGGGGTGATAAGCTGTACTGAACGAGAGATGAGTTCCCATCGCAGCTTGGAGACTTTCCCAAAACCTGGAAGTAAACAAGGCACCACGGTCGGAGATTATCCGCTTAGGGATTCCATGGAGAGATACTATCCGAGAGATATAAAGATCGGCCAATTGGTTAGCTGTAATCTTTTCTCGGACAGGAAGAAAATGGGCAACTTTGGATAGACGATCAATGACCACAAAGATGGAGTCGTTTCCTTTTTGAGTTCTTGGAAGGCCCGTGACGAAATCCATGCCAATTTCGTCCCACTTCCACTCAGGGATAGGCAAAGGTTGGAGTGGGCCTGCGGGTTTTTGGTGTTTCGCTTTAACACGACGACACACATCACATTCAGAGATGAAGCGAGCGATCTCTCTTTTCATTCGGGTCCACCAGAATCTCTATTTTAGATCTTGGTACATCTTCGTACTACCCGGATGAATAGACAACGGAGAGTCATGAGCTTCACGAAGAATAGATTCTCAAAGATCGTTGTTCTTCGGCACAACTAGACGTTTGCCAAACCAAACAACACCTTGATCATCGATTGAGAAACATTTAGCAACTCCGCTAACAATGTTCTCCTTGATCTTGCGAATACCCTTGTCTTGCTTTTGAGCAGATTTGATTAGATCTTCAAGAGAGGATTGAATTTCAAGGGTATTAAGGAAACCACTTTGGACGACTTCAAGATTAAGCCGTGCAAATTCCTCGTAGAGGGGCGGTTGAGATTCTTGGATCATAAGATTGTTATAGTAGGTCTTCCGGCTAAGTGCATTCGCCATGACATTAGCCTTACCGGGTTGGTAATGGAGACCTACGTCGTAATCTTTGATCAATTCCAGCCATCTTCGTTGCCTGAGATTCAGGTCGGGCTGGGTAAAAAGATACTTCAAACTTTGGTGGTCGGAATACAGCTCGCAGCGATTACCGATAAGATAATGCCGCCAAATCTTCAGAGCATGAACCACCGCAGCAAGCTCTAGGTCATGAGTTGGATAGTTGGTTTCATGTGGTATCAACTGACGAGAAGCATAAGCTACCACATGTCCTTCTTGCATCAATACACATCCAAGACCTAGGCGAGAAGCATCACAATAGACGTCGAAATTCTTGTGAATGTCTGGGAGGACAAGCACAGGAGCGGAGGTCAATCGGCGCTTTAGCTCTTGAAAGCTTTCTTCGCACCTTTCAGTCCACTCGAATTTCTTTCTTTCTTGAGGAGTTCGGTCAACGGTTTAGCATGTTTGGAGAAGTTCTCGATAAAACGGCGATAATAGCCGGCCAGACCAAGAAAACTCCACACTTGCATGACCGATTTAGGTTGTTCCCAATTGAGAACAGCCTTGACTTTACTAGGGTCCATGGCGACACCTTTCACCGAAAGCACGTGGCCTAGAAAAGCGACTTCTTTGAGCCAAAACTCACATTTAGAGAATTTAGCATAGAGCTGATGTTCACGAAGCTTTCCCAAGACAAGCTTCAAGTGCTCGGCATGATCTTCCTTTGTCATGGAAAAGATCAAGATGTCATCGATGAAGATGATCACAAAGCGATCCAGATATTCCATGAAGATGGAATTCATCAACCTCATGAAGGTAGCAGGAGCGTTGGTTAACCCAAAAGACATCACCGTGTATTCATACAACCCATAGCGAGTCGTAAACGCCGTTTTTGGAATATCTTCGGGTCGGATCTTGATTTGATGGTAGCCCAACCTCAAATCAATCTTAGAAAAGACGGTTGCTCCGGTTAATTGATCAAACAGATCATCAATCCGTGGAAGCAGATATTTGTTTTTGATCGTCACCTCATTAAGAGGTCGATAGTCAACACACATCCGAAGACTTTTATCTTTCTTTTCCACGAATAGAGCAGAGCATCCCCAAGGAGAGGAGCTCGGTCCAATGAAGCCTTTTGCTTCTAACTCCTGGAGTTGTTTCTTCATTTCGTCCAACTCATCTTGAGTCATGCGATAAGGACGCCGGTATATGGGAGCGGTTCCGGGAACCAATTCGATAACGAATTCGATGTCTCGATCCGGTGGTAAACCGGGAAGCTCGTCGGGGAAGACATCCGGAAAGTCACAGACTACCGGAACATCTGGGAGGTCAGGAAGAGACTTGCCTTCGAGAGCACAAAGATGAGATTCGACGAACTTTGGAGTAAACCGAAAAGTTTCACCAGAGGGATGAGAAAGAATCACGGTTTTTGTTGCACAATCAATGAGGGCTTGATGTGCAATTAACCAATTCATTCCAAGAATGACATCGATGTCCGTGGAAACTAAAGCAATTAAGGTGGCAAGGAAATCAAGATTGCCCACCTTGATGCAAACATCACGGCATTCTTGGGAGGCTCTCATTACCGATCCCGGTGAGACTATAGCCAGGGAGTTGAGCATAGCCTCATAAGGAATATCATGTTGATCCGCAAACCTCTTAGATATAAACGAATGAGAAACTCCCGAATCAAAAAGAACTGATGCTGGAACTGAATTAACAAGGAGCGTACCCAGCACGACATCAGATGCATCTTGAGCTTCTTCTGCGACCACGTGATTCACGCGACCGCGGTTCATGGACTGAGGTTGCGGGTTCGCCTTCTTGGCGGGAACATTGCCTCGAGATTGAGTTTGCACTTGAGTAGGATTAGGTGCAGGATTCTGTCGCTGAGGACAGTCATGAGAGAAGTGGCCAGGCTGGCCACATTTAAAGCAAGCCCCATACGGTGGTCTTGGAGCAAAATCAGCAGATTGTCCTCCCATTGGCCTCGGCTGAAAACTAGGAGCTGGAGGACGAGGCATAGTACCGGAGGGTCTTGGGGCAGGGGTAGCGCGATTAAATGCACTAGCAGGAACCCAAATACGCCTCTTTTGCGGATTGGAAGAAGGGGGCTTTATCGCATCTCGAGCACGCTTTCTAGATTCTTCAAGAACTAGCTTGCCGTGCTCCATCTTGACAGCTTTGTTCATTAAAGCCTGAAAGTTGGCGAAGTCAAAAGGAAGCAGCTCATAACGAAGCTCCGGATTCAAACCTTTGCGGAACTTCTCTTGTCTGTCCACATCAGTGGCGACGTCACGAGGAGCATAATGTGCCAAGTGATTGAAGGAGTGGAGATACTCGGTGACGCTCTTCCGTCCTTGAGTTAGATTCCGGAATTCCTCCTTCTTGATGTCCATGACACCTTCAGGAATATGAGTTCCACGGAAAGCCTCGCAAAACTCCTGCCACGTAACCACGTGGCCTTTCTCCTGGATGGCGAGGAAGTTCCCCCACCATGATGCCGCAGCACCTTCAAGCATATACGCCGCGAGGTCCACGCGATCAGCTGCGGGAACACGCACTGTCTCCAATTTGCGCTCGATGCTGCGAAGCCAATCATCGGCCTCGAGAGGATCTTCTGAACGACTGAACACCGAAGGCTGCGTTCGAAGAAAATCTAAAATTCCAACCCGAGCATCGGATTGGTGAGAAGTATTCTGGACTAGACGCTCCAGAAGGCGAGTCTGGTCCATTCGGTTCTGCTCAATCTGCATCAACACCTCTGCCATAGTTGGCGGTGGGGGAGGAACATTATCGTGACCGGAGTCACGACCTTGATTACGAGCGGCAGGCTGGCTACCTTCCAGAAGGTCAGCCATCTGAATCAAAGAATAGAAATTGCCACAAACTCATGATCAACTCATATGGAAACTTGAACGGAATAAACTCGAAAGAATTTCACGATTTACAAGATGAAACAGAATCTGAACATATCAATGGAGTAACAAGTAGAATTTAGTGATGAATGGGACAAGGTAAGAGGGAAGGTAAAGATTCCCTGCACACGTGAATTCTAACTTTTGAACGGAGCGAAGAAGTAGCAAAACCATTTTTCAACCAAACGAAGAGGTAAGAGAAGAGCTAGGATCGAAAAGGATAAAGAGGAAACAGAGTCACTCTTATGCTTTTCGCAAATCCTTTTTAAGTTCAAATAGTTTTTGTAACTTCTAGACCCAACAACGGCCAAGTCAAAGGTGGTCCAACAGTCAGCCCTGCTCTGATACCAAAGCTGTCCAACCCCAGAATCCATAACAGAGAGTCTTAAGTAAAACCACCCACTAAGTCGGAACGTCAACCCCGACCTCAACCCCTGGGTATCAATCCCAAGAGGAGTGGAGTGATATGGCTCCGAATAGCCCGAGACGTCAACCCCGAACTTTCTCCGGCAAACTAATGCACAGATCAAGTAGGGTGATATGGTCTCCTCACTCTTTTCTTACTGAGCCGGAACGTCAATCCCAAACTCGTCCCGGCAAATTAATGCTCGGCTGGCGTAGGATGATATAGTTCCCAACCTCTCAGTAGCAGAGTCACTTCACAGGGGTGATTAAACCTAATAACTCTATGATATAAACTCTGAAATCCTACCCACAACATGTGCTTCATCAACATACACACACGACACATGAGCAGGCGAAAACAACCAGATTTCACAGCAGTAACTCTACGACCGAAACTGCAATATTATAAGTTCTTGAAACTTAACAACATATATTCACATAGGGATCCAAAGATCCAACTACACAGCGGAAAGTATATATGGCTACGAAGCCAAAAAGGTAAGGCCAAAAGTGGCAGCAGAACAAACCAAGCTGCCAAACCCCGGGGCAGGATCACTGCCTGGGATTTCCAGCGACTAGTCATCGTTGGCGTCAATCTCTATATAGAAACCACCCTCGGGAGGGGTAGTTTCTTCTGCAACAAAATGTCAACGATAGCAGGGTGAGTACAAAATTGTACTCAGCAAGACTTACAGTGCGGAAATTAATAATAGATGTGATAGGTATCAATAAAGGGAAATAGTGGACTATTTTGCGGAAAGAAAATTTTACCTTTGTCAATAGAAGCTAGATAGATGAAAAACCGACTACTAGAATACTTTTCAAAGGGGACGAGTCGAACACTTCCGATCAGTCCTTACTGCAGATCACCACACCTTAGATACCCCGATTCTTCCTCGACCACCATGGGAGGAAGCAATCGCTAACACCACACCTTAAAGTTGGCAATTTTTAGAGATTGTTGTAGTTGTCTAATTCGATGCAAAATCTTACCAAGCTGTCCATAACCGCGGACACGGCTGTTCAAACAGTTCAAACCCTGCAGGGGTGTGCATCTTTACCTACACGTATTGATCGTCTCTTAGTGCTAGGCCAATCACACACTTCACGAGGTGTGCTAGCAGAGGGTGATCAAACACGACCGTTACAATGCTTTCGACCTAGATATGAGCCACCCGTACGGGCTAGTCCATGTGCATCAGTCCGGCCGCAACCGCGACACGGTCCCATACGTTGTGAATCGAGGTACATCCCCGGTCTCCCAGACCGTGTGTCCACCCCACCCTTATATTGAGATGCCACACCACATTCCTTTTTCACGCACACGGCAAATGAAAACGGTGAACTAATGCAGCTCATACACTAAGTCTAGGCAAATTATTTAGTCGTGGGTGGCCCCATAATCCAGCCGTGTAGAAGTACGCAAATCTTGGTTCGAAGGGACACCGGTAACCAGTCCTTGTGGGAAGACGAGACAACCCACCATGCTCCCAGCCATGGCCTCTCGTCTAAACCCAGATATGATTAAGCAAGTTCATTAGTTATCCCGGTGAACACCCACCTACCACGTAACCCATCCAATAGTGTGAATTTGTCTGCCATCTAAGAAATTATGACTTCTACATGTCTAAGCATGTCTAAGCATTAATAACATAGCAAGCATTATAATAGTATACACTATTCTACTCTAGATAGGTTGGGATGGTGGTGGAGTTGTTTGAGCGACAAGGCCAGTTTTACACACCGGAATAGGGTTCTGCTTAGCGGAAAAATAGAATTTGAACGCATGTGATAATGAAATTATAAACAACTAATACTTTGCAAATAGTAGGAGTTTGCAATGTGACCAAAGGGGCTGCTTGTCTGGTTGCTCGGCAACGGAACCCTGCTCGTGATCGAGGTGGTCCGCTTCTGGATTTTCCGGCTCTAACGAAGAAGAACGAAAACACCGGAAAGGGAAAGGGGCATAACTGTAAATATCAATATGCTGAACATCAGCATGAGATGAAATGTATGCCATGGCATAGAGGATGCACAATAAAGACGAATGCAAGTGGAATCAATTTAATCGGATTCCGGATGCATAAAATATCACGATCCGAAAATCCTCCGGCTAATCGGAAACCCTAATTTGAGTTTTTAGCCAATTATGTTTTTCCTAGCATGCAAACATGTATGCAAATGACATTTTTGAATAGATCTCATTTTTCTGAACATTTTGATATATTATTTGCATTTTTCTGATTAAAGATGAATTTTCTATGGATTTTCCAAGATTTAATCAATTTTTAACCCTTTGTTGTATTTTTCTCAGAAAAATAATGTTTAAATTAATTCAAATAACAACATAGGCTGACAGGTGGGCCCCATGGTCAAAGTTTGACCAAGGTTGACTGAGTCAATGACAAGTGGGGCCCACTTGTCATATTTTTCCTTTTTCTTTGATCTTTATTTTAATTTCTGACGTGTGGGGTCCTCATGTCATAGAGACAACTTAATTGAGCTCATTTATTACACTGTTCAGCTGTTCATTATGGTCATTAAAGTGTCGGTTAATATTAATTGCTGATGATTAGCATTAATTGATGCAATTAATTAGCTGAAACCGTAATTATGCTATTAAATACGCTTAATCAGTAAATGCCACTGATTAGCATTAATGGTGTCGTTAGTAATGGTGTCGTTAGGACACCATTAATAGGGTCACTAGTGCCCTAACTGCCTCGGTCGGGAGCTCTGCCGCACGGCTCAACCGACCGAGGTGAGGCCGGTGCGGCGCGGCAAGGGCGGCGGCGACGAGACCTACCGGCGGGGAGTGGCGGTGCGGTGAGAAGCACCGGAGAGCAGCGAACTTCGGGGCGGGTCACTGGAGTACGGGAGTGGCGGACAAGACCGAGGCAGCTCGGGCGGACCGGCGAGACAGAGCGGCGAGCTCCGGCTACCACGGGGAGCTTCGGGTGGTGAGGAGCTCGGCGAAGCAAGGGCGGAGGGGCTCGGGTGAAGGGGCGGAGCGGCGAAGGCGGGCTCGGCCGGGGGCTCGAGTGGAGCGGCGGAGCAGAGGCGGGCTCGGGATGGGGCCGG
>JAGXJF010003513.1:0-27699 GCA_019208055.1 Stipa capillata
AGAACAAGAGGAGAAGCGGACCTTCTTCCGGACGGACTGTTTGGAATGTCCTGGACCAACAGTTTGGAGGGCCCAGGACGGTCGGGTTGGTCGGTCTGGTCGGATGGTTCGGGACCACAGTTTGGAGGGTCCGAGACGGTCGGGTTTGACGGTTTGGTCGGATGGTTCGGGACCAACAGTTTGAAGTGTCCGGGACGGTCGGTTTGGATGGCTTGGTCGGATGCTTCCGGACAGACCGTCCGAATGTTCTGCGACGGTCGTGTTTGGTCGGATGGTTCGGGACCAACAGTTTGGATCGTCCGAGACGGCCGGGTTGGACGGTTTGGTCGGATGGTTCGGGACCAACAGTTTGGAGGGTCCGGGACGGTCGGTTTGGACGGTTTTGGCCGGCTGGTTCGGGACCAACAGTTTTGGAGGGTCCGAGACGGTCGGTAGGACGTTTCAGTCGGATGGTTCGGGACCAACAGTTTGGAGGGTCCGGGACGGTCGGGTTGGACGGTTTGGTCGGATGGTTTGGGACCAACAATTTGGGGGGTTCGGGACGGTCGGGTTGGATAGTTTCGGGACCAACAGATTGGAGGCTCCGGGACGGTCGGGTTGGACGGTCTGGTCGGATGGTTCGGGACCATAAGTTTGGAGGGTCCGCGACGGTCGGGTTGGATGGTTTGGTCGGATAGTTCGGAACCAACAGTTTGGAGGGTCCGAGACGGTCGGGTTGGACGGTTTGGTCGGATGGTTCGAGACCAACAGTTTGGAGTGATCTGGACGGTCGGGTTGGATGGTTTGGTTAGATGGCTCGGGAGAAGAAGAGGAGAACCGGACCTTCTTCCGGACGGACCGTTTGGAAGGTCCGGGACGGTCGGGTTGGACGGTTTGGTTAGATGGTTCGGGACCAACAGTTTGGAGGGTCCGAGACGGTCGGGTTGGACGGTGTCGTCGGATGGTTCGGGACCAACAGTTTGGAGGGTCCGGGACGGTCGGGTTGAACGGTCTGGTCGGATGGTTCGGGACCAACAATTTGGAGGCTCCGAGGCGGTCGGGTTGGACGGTTTGGTCAGATGGTTCGGGGCCAGCAGTTTGGAGGGTCCTCGACGGTCGGGTTGGACGGTGTAGTCGGATGGTTCAGGACCAACAGTTTGGAGGGTCCGGGACGGTTGGGTTGGACGGTCTGGTCGGATGCTTCGGGACCAACAGTTTAGAGGGTTCGAGACGGTCGGGTTTGGACGGTTTGGTCGGATGCTTCGGGACCAACAGTTTGGAGGGTCCGGGACGGTCGGCTTGGGCGGTTTGGTCGGATGGTTCGGGACCAACAGTTTGGAGGGTCCGAGACGGTCGGGTTGGACGGTTTGGTTGGATGGTTTGGGACCAATAGTTTGGAGGGTCCGGGACGGTCGGGTTGGATGGTTCGGGACCAACAGATTGGAGGGTCCGGGAGGGTCGGGTTGGACGGTCTGGTCGGACGGTTCGGGACCAATAGTTTGGAGGGTCCGAGACGGTCGGGTTGGACGGTTTGGTCGGATGGTTCGGGACCAACAGTTTGGAGGGTCCGGGACGGGTGGGTTGGACGGTCTGGTCGGATGGTTCGGGACCAACAGTTTGGAGGGTCCGGGACGGTCGGGTTGGACGGTTTGATCGGATAGTTCGGGACCAACAGTTTGGAGGGTCCGGGACGGTCGGGTTGGATGGTTTGGTCGGATACTTCCGGACAGACCCTTTGAATGTTCTGGGACGGTCGGGTTTGATCGGATGCTTCGGGACCAACAGTTTGGAGCGTCCGAGACGGCCGGGTTGGACGATTTTGTCGGATGGTTCGGGACCAACAGTTTGGAGGGTCCGAGACAGTCGGGTTGGACGGTTTAGTCGGAGGTTCGGGACCAATAGTTTGGAGGGTCCGGGACGGTCGGGTTGGACGGTTTGGTCGGATGGTTCGGGACCAACAGTTTGGAGGGTCCGAGACGGTCGGGTTGGACGGTTTGGTCGGATGGTTCGGGACCAACAGTTTGGAGGGTCCGGGACGGTCAGGTTGGATGGTTCGGGACCAACAGATTGGAGGGTCCGGGACGGTCGGGTTGGACGGTCTGGTCGGATGGTTCGGGACCAACAGTTTTGGAGTGTCCGGGACGGTCGGGTTGGATGGTTTGGTCAGATGGCTCGGGAGAACAAAAGGAGAAGCGGACCTTCTTCCGGACGGACTGTTTGGAAGGTCCGGGACCAACAGTTTGGAGGGCCCAGGACGGTCGGGTTGGACGGTCTGGTCGGATGGTTCGGGACCAACAGTTTGGAGGGTCCGAGACGCTCGGGTTGGACGGTTTGGTCGGATGGTTCGGGACCAACAGTTTGAAGTGTCCGGGACGGTCGGGTTGGATGGCTTGGTCGGATGGTTCGGGACCAACAGTTTGGATCGTCCGAGACGGCCGGGTTGGACGGTTTGGTCGGATGGTTCGGTACCAACAGTTTGGAGGGTCCGGGACGGTCGGGTTGGACGGTTTTGGTCGGATGGTTCGGGACCAACAGTTTGGAGGATCCGAGACGGTCGGGTAGGACGGTTCAGTCGGATGGTTCGGACCAACAGTTTGGAGGGTCCGGGACGGTCGGGTTGGATGGTTTGGTCAGATAGTTCGGGAGAACAAGAGGAGAACCGGACCTTCTTTCGGACGGACCGTTTGGAAGGTCCGGGACGGTCGGGTTGGACGGTTTTGGTCAGATGGTTCGGGACCAACAGTTTGGAGGGTCCAAGACGGTCGGGTTGGACGGTTTGGTCGGATGGTTCCGGGCCAACAGTTTGGAGGGTCCTCGACGGTCGGGTTGGACGGCGTAATCGGATGGTTCGGGACCAACAGTTTGGAGGGTTCGGGACGGTCGGGTTGGACGGTTTGGTCGGATGGTTCGGGACCAACAGTTTGGAGGGTCCGAGACGGTCGGGTTGGACGGTTCACTCGGATGGTTCGGGACCAACAGTTTCGAGGGTCCGGGACGGTCGGGTTGGATGGTTTGGTCGGATAGTTCGGGAGAACAAGAGGAGAACCAGACCTTCTTTCGGACATACCGTTTGGAAGGTCCGGGACGGTCGGGTTGGACGGTTTGGTCAGATGGTTCGGGACCAACAGTTTGGAGGGTCCAAGACGGTCGCGTTGGACGGTTTGGTCGGATGGTTTCGGGGCCAACAGTTTGGAGGGTCCTCGACGGTCGGGTTGGACGGTGTAATCGGACGGTCTGGTCGGATGGTTTGGGACCAACAGTTTGGAGGGTCCGCGACGGTCGGGTTGGACGGTTTGGTCGGATGATTCGGGAGCAACAGTTTGGAGGGTCCGGGACGGTCGGGTTGGATGGTTTGGTCGGATGGTTCGAGACCAAAAGTTTGGAGGGTCCGGGACGGTTGGGTTGGATGGTTTGGTCGGATAGTTCGGGACCAACAGTTTGGAGTGTCCGGGACGGTCGGGTTGGACGGTTTGGTCGGATGGTTCGGGACAGACCGTTTGAATGTTCTGGGACGGTCGGGTTGGATGCATTGGTCAGATGGCTCGGGAGAACAAGAGGAGAAGCGGACCTTCTTCCGGACGGACTGTTCGGAAGGTCCGGGAGCAACAGTCTGGAGGACCCAGGACGGTCAGGTTGGACGATCTGGTCGGATGGTTCGGGACCAACAGTTTGGAGGGTCCGAGACGGTCGGGTTGAACGGTTTGGTCGGATGGTTCGGGACCAACAGTTTGAAGGGTCCGGGACGGTCGGGTTGGATGGCTTGCTCGGATGGTTTGGGACCAACAGTTTGGAGGGTCCGGGACGGTCGGGTTGGAAGGTTTGGTCGGATGGTTCGGGCCCAACAGTTTGGAGGGTCCGAGACGGTCGGGGTGGACGGCTTGGTCGGATGGTTGGGGACCAACAGTTTGGCGGGTCCGGGACGGTCGGGTTGGATGGTTCAGGACCAACAGATTGGAGGGTCCGGGACGGTCGGGTTGGACGGTCTGGTCGGATAGTTCGGAACCAACAGTTTGGAGGGTCCGAGACGGTCGGGTTGGACGGTTTGGTCGGATGGTTCGAGACCAACAGTTTGGAGTGTCCGGGACGGTCGGGTTGGATGGTTTGGTTAGATGGCTCGGGAGAAGAAGAGGAGAACCGGACCTTCTTCCGGACGGACCGTTTCGAAGGTCCGGGACGGTCGGGTTGGACGGTTTGGTTAAAGGGTCCGGGACCAACAGTTTGGAGGGTCCGAGATGGTCGGGTTGGACGGTTTGGTCGGACGGTTCGAGACCAACAGTTTGGGGGGTCCGGGACGGTCGGGTTGGATGGTTCGGGACCAACAGATTGGAGGGTCCGGGACGGTCTGGTCGGATGGTTCGGGACCAAAAGTTTGGAGGGTCCGCGACGGTCGGGTTGGACGGTGTCGTCGGATGGTTCGGGACCAACAGTTTGGAGGGTCCGGGACGGTCGGGTTGGACGGTCTGGTCGGATGGTTCGGGACCAACAGTTTGGAGGGTCCGAAACGGTCGGATTGGACGGTGTAGTCGGATGGTTCGGGACCAACAGTTTGGAGGGTCCGGGACGGTTGGGTTGGACGGTCTGGTCGGATGGTTCGGGACCAACAGTTTGGAGGGTCCGAGACGGTCGGGTTGGACGGTCTGGTCGGATGGTTCGGGACCAACAGTTTGGAGGGTCCGGGACCAACAGTTTGGAGGGTCCGGGACCAACAGTTTGGAGGGTCCGGGACGGTTGGGTTGGACGGTCTGGTCGGATGGTTCGGGACCAACAGTTTGGAGGGTCCGGGACGGTCGGGTTGGATGGTTTGGTCGGATGGTTCGGGACCAACAGTTTGGAGGGTTCGGGACCAACAGTTTGGAGGGTCCGGGACGGTTGGGTTGGACGGTCTGGTCGGATGGTTCGGGACCAACAGTTTGGAGGGTCCGGGACGGTCGGGTTGGATGGTTTGGTCGGATGGTTCGGGACCAACAGTTTGGAGGGTCCGGGACGGTTGGGTTGGACGGTTTGGTCGGATGGTTCGGGACCAACAGTTTGGAGGGTCCGAGACGGTCGGGTTGGACGGTTTGGTCGGATGGTTCGGGACCAACAGTTTGGAGGGTCCGGGACGGTCGGGTTGGATGGTTTGGTCGGATGGTTCGGGACCAACAGTTTGGAGCGTCCGAGACGGCCGGGTTGGACGATTTGGTCGGATGCTTCGGGACCAACAGTTTGGAGGGTCCGGGACGGTCGGGTTGGGCGGTTTGGTCGGATGGTTCGAGACCAACAGTTTGGAGGGTCCGCGACGGTCGGGTTGGACGGTTTGGTCGGATGGTTTGGGACCAATAGTTTGGAGGGTCCGGGACGATCGGGTTGGATGGTTCGGGACCAACAGATTGGAGGGTCCGGGACGGTCGGGTTAGACGGTCTGGTCGGATGGTTCGGGACCAATAGTTTGGAGGGTCCGAGACGGTCGGGTTGGACGGTTTGGTCGGATGGTTCGGGACCAACAGTTTGGAGGGTCCGGGACGGTTGGGTTGGACGGTCTGGTCGGATGGTTCGGGACCAACAGTTTGGAGGGTCCGACACGGTCGGGTTGGACGGTTTGGTCGGATCGTTCGGGACCAACAGTTTGGAGGGTCCGGGACGGTCGGGTTGGATGGTTTGGTCGGATGCTTCCGGACAGACCCTTTGAATGTTCTGGGACGGTCGGGTCTGATCGGATGCTTCGGGACCAACAGTTTGGAGCGTCCGAGACGGCCGGGTTGGGCGATTTGGTCGGATGGTTCGGGACCAACAGTTTGGAGGGTCCGGGACGGTCGGGTTGGACGGTTTAGTCGGATGGTTCGGGACCAATAGTTTGGAGGGTCCGGGACGGTCGGGTTGGACGTTTGGTCGGATGGTTCGGGACCAATAGTTTGGAGGGTCCGCGACGGTCGGGTTGGACGGTTTGGTCGGATGGTTCGGGACCAACAGTTTGGAGGGTCCGAGACGGTCGGGTTGGACGGTGTGGTCGGATGGTTCGGGACCAACAGTTTTGGAGGGTCCTCGACGGTCGGGTTGGACGGCGTAATCGGATGGTTCGGTACCAACAGTTTGGAGGGTTCGGGACGGTCGGGTTGGACGGTTTGGTCGGATGGTTCGGGACCATCCCGGACACTTCAAACTGTTGGTCCCGAACCATCCGACCAAACCGTCCAAACCAACCGTCCCGCACCCTCCAAACTGTTGGTCCCGAACCAGCCGACCAAACCGTCCAACCCGACCGTCTCGGACCCTCCAAACTTTTGGTCCCGAACCATCCGACTAGACCGTCCAACCCGACCGTCCCGGACCCTCCAATCTGTTGGTCCCGAACCATCCAACCCGACCGTCCCGGACCCTCCAAACTGTTGGTCCGAAACCATCCGACCAAACCGTCCAACCCGACCGTCTCGGACCCTCCAAACTGTTGGTCCCGAACCATCCAACCAAACCGTCCAACCCGACCGTCCCGGACCCTCCAAACTATTGGTCCCGAGCATCCGACCAAATCGCCCAACCCGGCCGTCTCGGACGCTCCAAACTCCCGAACCATCCGACCAAACCATCCAACCCGACCGTCCCGGACCCTCCAAACTGTTGGTCCCGAACCATCCGACCAAACCGTCCAACCCGACCGTCTCGAACCCTCCAAACTGTTGGTCCTGAACCATCCGACTACACCGTCCAACCCGACAGTCGAGGACCCTCCAAACTGTTGGCCCCGAACCATCTGACCAAACCGTCCAACCAGACCGCCTCGGACCCTCCAAACTGTTGGTCCCGAACCATCCGACCAGACCGTCCCACCCGACCGTCCCGGACCCTCCAAACTGTTGGTCCCGAACCATCTGACGACACCATCCAACCCGACCGTCTCGGACCCTCCAAACTGTTGGTCCCGAACCATCTAACCAAACCGTCCAACCCGACCGTCCCGGACCTTCCAAACGGTCCGTCCGGAAGAAGGTGCGGTTCTCCTCTTCTTCTCCCGAGCCATCTAACCAACCATCCAACCCGACCGTCCCGGACACTCCAAACTATTGGTCTCGAACCATCCGACCAAACCGTCCAACCCGACCGTCTCGGACCCTCCAAACTGTTGGTTCCGAACTATCCGACCAGACCATCCAACCCGACCGTCGCGGACCCTCCAAACTTTTGGTCCCGAACCATCCGACCAGACCGTTCAACCCGACCGTCCTGGACCCTCCAATCTGTTGGTCCCGAACCAGCCAACCCGACCGTCCCGGACCCTCCAAACTGTTGGTCCCAAACCATCCGACCAAACCGTCCAACCCGACCGTCCCGAACCCTCCAAACTGACCCGACCATCCCGTACCCTCTAAACTGTTGGTCCCGAACCATCCGACTAAACCGTCCAACCCGACTGTCTCGGACACTCCAAACTGTTGGTCCCGAACCATCCGACCCAATCGTCCAACCTGGCCGTCTCGGTCCTCCGAACTGTTGGTCCCGAACCATCCGATCAAACCCGACCGTCCCAAAACATTCAAACGGTCTGTCCGGAAGCATCCGACCAAACCATCCAACCCGACCGTCCCGGACTACCCGACCGTCGCGGACCCTCCAAACTGTTGGTCCCGAACGATCCGACCATACCGTCCAACCCGACCGTCCCGGACCCTACAACCTCTTGGTCCCGAACCATCCGACCAAACCGTCCAACCCGACCGTCCCGGACCCTCCAAACTATTGGTCCCGAACCATCCGACCAGACCGGCCAACCCGACCGTCCCGGATCCTCCAAACTATTGGTCCCGAACCATCCGACCAGACCGTCCAACCAGACCGTCCCGGACCGTCCAAACTGTTGGTCCCGAACCATCCGACCATACCGTCCAACCCGACCGCCTCGGACCCTCCAAACTGTTGGTCCCGAACCATCCGACCAGACCGTCCAACCCAACCGTCCTGGACCCTCCAAACTGTTGGTCCCGAACCATCTGACTACACCGTCCAACCTGACCGTCCTGGACCCTCGAAACTGTTGGTCCCGAACCATCCGACCAAACCGTCCAACAGACCCTCCCGGACCTTCCAAACGGTCCGTCCGGAAGAAGGTCCGGCTCTCCTCTAGTTCTCCCGAACCATCCGACTAAACCGTCCAACCTGACCGTCCCGGACCCTCCAAACTGTTGGTCCCGAACCATCCGACCGTACCGTCCAACCCGACCGTCCCGGACCCTACAACCTCTTGGTCCCGAACCATCCGACCAAACCGTCCAACCCGACCGTCCCCGGACCCTCCAATCTATTGGTCCCGAACCATCCGACCAGACCGTCCAACCAAACCGTCCCGGACACTCCAAACTGTTGGTCCCGAACCATCCGACCATACCATCCAACCCGACTCTCCCTGACACTCCAAACTGTTGGTCCCGAACCATCCGACCAGACCGTCCAACCCCACCGTCTCGGACCCTCCAAACTGTTGGTCCCGAACCATCCAACCAAACCGTCCAACCCAACCGTCTCGGACCCTCCAAACTGTTGGTCCCGAACCATCCGACCAAACGTCCAACCCAACCGTCGCGGACCCTCCAAACTGTTGGGTCCCGAACCATCCGACCAGACCGTCCACCCAACCGTCCCGGACCCTCCAAACTGTCCGTCCGGAAGAAGGTCCGGTTCTCCTCTTGTTCTCCCGAACCATCTGACCAAACCATCAAACCCAACCGTCCCGGACCACTCCAAACTCTTGGTCCCGAATCATCCGACCAAACCGTCCAACTCGACCGTCCTAGAGACTCCAAACTGTTGGTCCGAAACCATCCGACAAAACCATCCAACCCGACCGTCCCGGACCCTCCAAATTGTTGGTCCCAAACCATCCGACCAAACCGACCAACCCGACCGTCTCGGACCCTCCAAACTGTTGGTCCCGAAACCATCCGACCAAACCGTCCAACCCGACCATCCCGTACCCTCTAAACTGTTGGTCCCGAACCATCCGACTAAATCGTCCAACCCGACTGTCTCGGACCCTCCAAACTGTTGGTCCCGAACCATCCGACCAAATCGTCCAACCTGGCCGTCTCGGTCCTCCGAACTGTTGGTCCCGAACCATCCGATCAAACCCGACCGTCCCAGAACATTCAAACGGTCTGTCCGGAAGCATCCGACCAAACCATCCAAACTGTTGGTCCCGAACCATCCGACCAAACCGTCCAACCCGACCGTCTCGGAGCCTCCAAACTGTTGGTCCCGAACCATCCGACCAGACCGTCCAACCCGACCGTCGAGGACCCTCCAAACTGTTGGTCTCGAACCATCCGACCACACCGTCCAACCTGACCGTCGAGGACCCTCCAAACTGTTGGTCCCGAACCATCCGACCAAACCGTCCAACCCGACCGTCGCGGACCCTCCAAACTGTTGGTCCCGAACTATCCGACCAAACGTCCAACCCGACCGTCCCGGACCCTCCAAACTGTTGGTCCCGAACGATCCGACCAAACCGTCCAACCCGACCGTCCCGGACCCTCCAAACTGTTGGTCCCGAACCATCCGACCAGACCGTCCAACCCGACCGTCCGGACCCTCCAAACTGTTGGCCCCGAACCATCCGACCAGACCGTCCAACCCAGACCGTCGGCCTCAAACTGTTGGCCCGAACCATCCGACCCAACCGTCCAACCCGACCGTCTCGGACCCTCCAAACTGTTGGTCCCGAACCATCTGACCAAACCGTCCAACCCGACCGTCCCGGACCTTCCAAACGGTCCGTCCGGAAGAAGGTCCAGTTCTCCTCTAGTTCTCCCGAACCATCCGACCAAACCATCAACCCAACCGTCCCGGACCCTCCAAACTGTTGGTCCCGAACCATCGACCAAACCGTCCAACTCGACCGTCCCGACCTTCCAAACCTGTTGGTCCCGAACATCCGACCAAACCGTCCAACTCGACGTCCTAGACCCTCCAAACTGTTGGTCCCGAACGCATCCGACAAAACCGTCCAACCCGACCGTCCCTGACCCTCCAAATTGTTGGTCCCAAACCATCCGACCAAACCGTCCAACCCGACCGTCGCGGACCCTCCAAACTGTTGGTCCCGAACCATCCGACCAAACCATCCAACCCGACCATCCCGTACCCTCCAAACTGTTGGTCCCGAACCATCCGACTAAACCGTCCAACCCGACCGTCTCGGACCCTCCAACCTGTTGGTCCGACCATCCGACCAAACCGTCCAACCCGAGCCGTCCCTCGGTCCTCCGAACTGTTGGTCCCGACCATCCGATCAACCCGATCGTCCCGACATTCAAACGTCTCGTCCGGACATCCGATCTACCATCCAACCCGACCGTCACACCCACCATCCCGGACACTCCAAACTGTTGGTCCCGAACCATCCGACCAAACCGCCCACACCCGACCGTCCCGGACACTCCAAACTGTTGCTCCCGAACCATCCGACCAAACCGTCCAACTCTGACAGTCCCGGATCTTCCAACTGTTGGTCCCCGAATCATCCGACCAAACCGTCCAATCTCGACCGTCCCAGACACTCCAAACTGTTGGTCCGAAACCATTCGACAAAACCATCCAACCCGACCGTCCCGGACCCTCCAAACTGTTGGTCCCAACCATCCGACCAAACCGACCAACCCGACCGTCTCGGACCCTCCAAACTGTTGGTCCCCGAACCATCCGACCAAACCGTCCCACCCGACTGTCCCGGACCCTCCAAACATATCGGTCTCCGAACCATCCGACTAAACCGTCCAACCCGACTGTTTCGGACCCTCCAAACTGTCGGTCCCGAACCATCCGACCAAATCGTCCAACCCGGCCGTCTCGGACGCTCCAAACTGTTGGTCCCGAACCATCCGATCCAACCCGACCGTCCCAAACATTCAAACGGTCTGTCCGGAAGCATCCGACCAAACCATCCAACCCGACCGTCCCGGACACTCCAAACTGTTGGTCCCGAACCATCCGACCAAACTGTCCAACCCGACCGTCCGGACCCTCCAAACTGTTTGGTCCCGAACCATCCGACCGAACCGTCCAACCCGACCGTCGCGGACCCTCCAAACTGTTGGTCCCGACTATCCGACCAAACCGTCCAACCCGACCGTCCGGACCCTCCAAACTGTTGGTCCCGAACCATCCGACCAAACCGTCCAGCCCGACCGTCTCGGACCCTCCAAACTGTTGGTCCCGAACCATCCGACCAACCGTCCAACCCGACCGTCTCGGACTCCTCCAAACTGTTGGTCCCGAACCATCCGACAAACCGTCCAACCCGACCGTCGCGGACCCTCCAAACTGTTGGTCCCGAACTATCCGACCAAACCATCCAACCCGACCGTCCCGGACCCTCCAAACTGTTGGTCCCGAACCATCCGACCAAACCGTCCACCCGACCGTCTCGGACCCTCCAAACTGTTGGTCCCGAACCATCCGACCAAACCGTCCAACCCGACCGTCGCGGACCCTCCAAACTGTTGGTCCCGAACCATCCGACCAACCGTCCAACCCGACCGTCCCGGACACTCCAAACTGTTGGTCCCGAACCATCCGACCAAACCGTCCAACCCGACCGTCTCGGACCCTCCAAACTGTTGGTCCCGAACCATCCGACCAGACCGTCCAACCCAACCGTCCGGACCCTCCAAACTGTTGGTCCCGAACCATCCGACCACACAGTCCAACCCGACCGTCGAGGACCCTCCAAACTGTTGGCCCCGAACCATCCGACCAAACCGTCCAACCCGACCGTCCCGACCCTCCAAACTGTTGGTCCCGAACCATCCGACCAAACCGTCCAACCCGACCGTCTTGGACGCTCCAAACTGTTGGTCCCGAACCATCTGACCAAACCGTCCAACCCGACCGTCCCGGACCTTCCAAACGGTCCGTCCGGAAGAAGGTCCGGTTTCTCCTCTTGTTCTCCCGAACTATCCGACCAAACCATCCTACCCGACCGTCCCGGACCCTCCAAACTGTTGGTCCCGAACCATCCGACTAAACCGTCCAACCCGACCGTCTCGGATCCTCCAAACTGTTGGTCCCGAACCATCCGACCAAACCGTCCAACCCGACCGTCCCGGACCCTCCAAACTGTTGGTCCCGAACCATCCGACCAAATCGTCCAACACCCGGCCGTCTCGGACGATCCAAACTGTTGGTCCTGAACCATCCGACCAAACACGATCGTCGCATAACATTCAGACGGTCTGTCCGGAAGCATCCGACCAAGACATCCAACCCGACCGTCTCGGGACCCTCCAAACTGTTGGTCCCGAACCATCCGACCAGACCGTCCAACCCGACCGTCCTGGGCCCTCCAAACTGTTGGTCCCGGACCTTCCAAACGGTCCGTCCCGAAGAAGGTCCGCTTTTCCTCTTGTTCTCCCGTGCTATCTGACCAAACCATCCAACCCGACCATCCCGGACCCTCCAAACTGTTGGTCCCGAACCATCCGACCTAACCATCCAACCCGACCGTCTCGGACCCTCCAAACTGTTGGTCCCGAACCATCCGACCAAACCGTCCAACCCGACCGTCTCGGACCTCCAAACTGTTGGTCCCGAACCATCCGACCAAACCGCCCACCCCGACCGTCCCGGACACTCCAAACTTTTGGTCCCGAACCATCCGACCAAACCGTCCAACTCGACCGTCCCGGACCTTCCAAACTGTTGGTCCCGAATCATCTGACCAACCGTCCAACTCGACCATCCCAGACACTCCAAACTGTTGGTCCGAAACCATTCGACAAAACCATCCAACCCGACCGTCCCGGACCCTCCAAACTGTTGGTCCCAAACCATCCGACCAACCGACCAACCCAACCGTCTCGGACCCTCCAAACTGTTGGTCCCGAACCATCCGACCAAACCGTCCAACCCGGCCGTCTCGGACGTTCCAAACTGTTGTCCCGAACCATCCGACTAAACCGTCCAACCCGACTGTCTCGGACCCTCCAAACTGTCGGTCCCGAACCATCCGACCAAATCGTCCACCCGGCCGTCTCGGACGTTCCAAACTGTTGGTCCCGAACCATCCGATCAAACCCGACCGTCCCAGAAGATTCAAACGGTCTGTCCGGAAGCATCCGACCAAACCATCCAACCCGACCGTCCCGGACACTCCAAACTGTTGGTCCCGAACCATCCGACCAAACTGTCCAACCCGACCGTCTCGGATCCTCCAAACTGTTGGTCCCAAACCATCCGACCCGACCGTCCAACCCCAACCGTCGAGGACCCTCCAAACTGTGGTCCCCGAACCATCCGACCACACCGTCCAACCCGACCGTCGAGGACCCTCCAACTGTTGGTCCCGAACCATCCGACCAAACCGTCCAGCCCGACCGTCGCGGACCCTCCAAACTGTTGGTCCCGAACCATCCGACCAAACTGTCCAACCCGACCGTCGCGGACCCTCCAAACTGTTGGTCCCGAACTATCGGACCAAACCGTCCAACCCGACCGTCCCGGAGGAACCGTCCAATCCGACCGTCCCGGACCCTCCAAACTATTGGTCCCGAACCATCCGACCAAACCGTCCAACCCGACCGTCTCGGACCCTCCAAACTGTTGGTCCCGAACCATCCGACAAAACTGTCCAACCCGACCGTCGCGGACCCTCCAAACTGTTGGTCCCGAACTATCCGACCAACCGTACAACCCGACCGTACCGGACCCTCCAAACAAACCGTCCAACCCGACCGTACCGGACCCTCCAAACTATTGGTCCCGAACCATCCGACCAAACCATCCAACCCGACCGTCCCGGACACTCCAAACTGTTGGTCCCGAACCATCCGACCAAACCGTCCAACCCGACCGTCTCGGACCCTCCAAACAGTTGGTCCCCAACCATCCGACCAGACCGTCCAACCCAACCGTCCGATTACACAGTCCAACCCGACCGTCGAGGACCCTCCAAACTGTTGTCCCCGAACCATCCGACCAAACCCGTCCACCCGACCGTCCCGACCCACCAAACTGTTGGTCCCGAACCATCCGACCAAACAGTCCAACCCGACCGTCTTGGACCCTCCAAACTGTTGGTCCCGAACCATCTGACCAAACCGTCCAACCCGACCGTCCCGGACCTTCCAAACGGTCCGTCCGGAAGAAGGTCCGGTTCTCCACTTGTTCTCCCGAACTATCCGACCAAACCATCCTACCCGACCGTCCCGGACCCTCGAAACTGTTGGTCCCGAACCATCCGACCAAACCGTCCAACCCGACCGTCCCGGACCCTCCTAACTGTTGGTCCCGAACCATCCGACCAAATCGCCCAACCCGGCCGTCTCGGACGATCCAAACTGTTGGTCCCGAACCATCCGACCAAACACGATCGTCGCAGAACATTCAGACGGTCTGTCCGGAAGCATCCGACCAAGCCATCCAACCCGACCGTCTCGGACCCTCCAAACTGTTTGTCCCGAACCATCCGACCAGACCGTCCAACCCGACCGTCCTGGGCCCTCCAAACTGTTGGTCCCGGACCTTCCAAACGGTTCGTCCAGAAGAAGGTCCGCTTCTCCTCTTGTTCTCCCGAGCCATCTGACCAAACCATCCACCCGACCATCCCGGACACTCCAAACTGTTGGTCCCGAACCATCCGACCAAACCATCCAACCCGACCGTCTCGGACCCTCCAAACTGTTGGTCCCGAACCATCCGACCAAACCGTCCAACCCGACCGTCTCGGACCCTCCAAACTGTTGGTCCCGAACCATCCGACCAGACCGTCCAACCCGACCGTCCCGGACCCTCCAAACTGTTGGTCCCGAACATTCCGACTAAACCGTCCAACCCGACTCTCTCGGACCCTCCGAACTGTTGGTCCCGAACCGTCCGACCAAATCGTCCAACCCGGCCGTCTCGGACGCACCAAACTGTTGCTCCCGAACCATCCGATCAAACCCGACCGTCCCAGAACATTCAAACGGTCTGTCCGGAAGCATCCGACCAAACCATCCAACCCGACCTTCCCGGACACTCCAAACTGTTAGTCCCGAACCATCCGACCAGACCGTCCAACCCGACCTTCCCGGACACTCCAAACTATTGGTCCCAACCATCCGACCAAACTGTCCAACCAGACCGTCTCGGATCCTCCAAACTGTTGGTCCCCGAACCATCCGAACAGACCGTCCAACCCGACCTTCCCGGATACTCCAAACTGTTGGTCCCGAACCATTCGAACAGACCGTCCAACCCGACCTTCCCGGATACTCCAAACTGTTGGTCCCGACCATCCGACCAGACCATCCAACCCGACCGTCTCGGATCCTCCAAACTGTTGGTCCCGAACCATCCGACCAGACCGCCCAACCCGACCGTCGAGGACCCTCCAAACTGTTTGTCCCGACCGATCCGACCACACCGTCCAACCCGACCGTCCCGGACCCTCCAAACTGTTGGTCCCGAACCATCCGACAAACCGTCCAACCCGACCGTCTCGGACCCTCCAAACTGTTGGTCCCGAACCATCCGACGAAACCGTCCAACCCGACCGTCTCGGACCCTCCAAACTGTTGGTCCCGAACCATCCGACGAAACCGTCCAACCCGACCGTCGCGGACCCTCCAAACTGTTGGTCCCGAACTATCTGACCAAACCGTCCAACCCGACCGTACCGGACCCTCCAAACAAACCGTCCAACCCGACCGTACCGGACCCTCCAAACTATTGGTCCCGAACCATCCGACCAAACCATCCAACCCGACCGTCCCGGACATTCCAAACTGTTGGTCCCGAACCATCCGACCAAACCGTCCAACCCGACCGTCTCGGACCCTCCAAACTGCTGGTCCCGAACCATTCGACCAGACCGTCCAACCCAACCGTCCCGGACCCTCCAAACTGTTGGTCCCGAACCATCCGATTACACAGTCCAACCCGACCGTCGAGGACCCTCCAAACTGTTGGTCCCGAACCATCAGACCAAACCGTCCAACCCGACCATCCCGGACCCTGCAAACTGTTGGTCCCGAACCATCCGACCAAACCGTCCAACCCGACCGTCTTGGACCCTCCAAACTGTTGGTCCCGAACCATCTGACCAAACCGTCTAACCCGACCGCCCCGGACCCTCCAAACTGTTGGTCCCGAACCATCTGACCAAATCGTCCAACCCGACCGTCCCGGACCCTCAAAACTGTTGGTCCCGAACCATCTGACCAAACCGTCCAACCCGCCAGTCCCGGACCCTCAAAACTGTTCGTCCCGAACCATCTGACCAAACCGTCCAACCCGACCGTCCCGGACCCTCAAAACTGTTCGTCCCGGACAGACCGTCCAACCCGACCGTCCCGGACCCTCAAAACTGTTCGTCCCGAACCTTCACCGTCCAACCCGACCGTCCCGGACCCCCAAAACTGTTGGTCCCGAACCATCCGACCAGACCGTCCAACCCGACCGTCCTGGACCCTCAAAACTGTTGGTCCCGAACCATCCGACCAGACCGTCCAACCCGACCGTCCCGGACCCTCAAAACTGTTGGTCCCGAACCATCCGACCAGACCGTCCAACCCGACCGTCCCGGACCCTCCAAACTGTTGGTCCCGAACCATCCGACCAGACCGTCCAACCCGACCGTCGAGGACCCTCCAAACTGTTGGTCCCGAACCATCCGACCAGACCGTCCAACCCGACCGTCCCGGACCCTCAAAACTGTTGGTCCCGAACCATCCGACCAGACCGTCCAACCCGACCGTCCCGGACCCTCCAAACTGTTGGTCCCGAACCATCCGACCAGACCGTCCAACCCGACCGTCGAGGACCCTCCAAACTGTTGGTCCCGAACCATCCGACCAGACCGTCCAACCCGACCGTCCCGGACCCTCCAAACTGTTGGCCCCGAACCATCCGACCAGACCGTCCAACTCGACCGTCCCGGACCCTCCAAACTGTTGGTCCCGAACCATCCGACCAGACCGTCCAACTCGACCGTCCCGGACCCTCCAAACTGTTGGTCCCGAACCATCCGACCAAACCATCCAACCCGACTCTCCCGACACTCCAAACTGTTGGTCCCGAACCATCCGACCAGACCGTCCAACCCCACCGTCTCGGACCCTCCAAACTGTTGGTCCGAACCATCCAACCAAACCGTCCAACCCAACCGTCTCGGACCCTCCAAACTGTTGGTCCCGAACCATCCGACCAAACCGTCCAACCCCAACCGTCGCGGACCCTCCAAACTGTTGGTCCCCGAACCATCCGACCAAACCGTCCAACCCAACCGTCCCGGACCCTCCAAACTGTTGGTCCCGAACCATCCGACCAAACCGTCCAACCCAACCGTCTCGGACCCTCCAAACTGTTGGTCCCGAACCATCCGACCAAACCGTCCAACCCGACCGTCCCGGACCTTCCAAACGGTCCGTCCGGATCAAGGTCCGGTTCTCCTCTTGTTCTCCCGAACCATCTGACCAAACCATCAAACCCAACCATCCCGGACCCTCCAAACTGTTGGTCCCGAACCATCCGACCAAACCGCCCACCCCGACCGTCCCGGACACTCCAAACTGTTGGTCCCGAACCATCCGACCAAACCGTCCAACTCGACCGTCCCGGACCTTCCAAACTGTTGGTCCCGAGTCATCCGACCAAAACCGTCCAACTCGACCGTCCCAGACACTCCAAACTGTTGGTCCGAAACCATTCGACAAAACCATCCAACCCGACCGTCCCGGACCCTCCAAACTATTGGTCCCAAACCATCCGACCAAACCGACCAAACCCGACCGTCTCGGACCCTCCAAACTGTTGGTCCCGAACAATCCGACCAAACCGTCCAACCCGACCGTCCCGTACCCTCTAAACTGTTGGTCCGGAACCATCCGATTAAACCGTCCAACCCGACTGTCTCGGACCCTCCAAATTGTCGGTCCCGAACCATCCGACCAAATCGTCCAACCCGGCCGTCTCGGACGCTACAAACTGTTGGTCCCGAACCATCCGATCCAACCCGACCGTCCCGGACACTCCAAACTGTTGGTCCCGAACCATCCGACCAGACCGTCCAACCCGACCGTCGAGGACCCTCCAAACTGTTGGTCCCGAACCATCCGACCAGACCGTCCAACCCGACCGTCGAGGACCCTCCAAACTGTTGGTCCCAAACCATCCGACCACACGGTCCAACCCGACCGTCGCGGACCCTCCAAACTGTTGGTCCCGAACCATCCGACAAACGGTCCAACCCGACCGTCGCGGACCCTCCAAACTGTTGGTCCCGAACTATCCGACCAAACCGTCCAACCCGACCGTCCCGGAGGAACCGTCCAACCCGACCGTCCCGGACGCTCCAAACTATTGGTCCCGAACCATCCGACCAAACCGTCCAACCCGACCGTCTCGGACCCTCCAAACTGATGGTCCCGAACCATCCGACAAAACTGTCCAACCCGACCGTCGCGGACCCTCCAAACTGTTGGTCCCGAACTATCCGACCAAACGGTCCAACCCGACCGTCGCGGACCCTCCAAACTGTTGGTCCCGAACTATCCGACCAAACCGTCCAACCCGACCGTCCCGGAGGAACCGTCCAACCCGACCGTCCCGGACCCTCCAAACTATTGGTCCCGAACCATCCGACCAAACCGTCCAACCCGACCGTCTCGGACCCTCCAAACTGTTGGTCCCGAACCATCCGACAAAACTGTCCAACCCGACCGTCGCGGACCCTCCAAACTGTTGGTCCCGAACTATCCGACCAAACCGTCCAACCCGACCGTACCGGACCCTCCAAACAAACCGTCCAACCCGACCGTACCGGACCCTCCAAACTATTGGTCCCGAACCATCCGACCAAACCATCCAACCAGACCGTCTCGGACACTCCAAACAGTTGGTCCCGAACCATCCGACCAAACCGTCCAACCCGACCGTCTCGGACCCTCCAAACTACTGGTCCCGAACCATCCGACCAGACCGTCCAACCCAACCGTCCCGGACCCTTCAAACTGTTGGTCCCGAACCATCCGATTACACAGTCCAACCCGACCATCGAGGACCCACCAAACTGTTGGCCCCGAACCATCCGACCAAACCGTCCAACCTGACCGTCCCGACCCTCCAAACTGTTGGTCCCGAACCATCCGACCAAACCGTCCAACCACACCGTCTCGGACCCTCCAAACTGTTGGAACCGAACCATCCGACCAAACCGTCCAACCCGACCGTTTTGGACCCTCCAAACTGTTGGTCCCGAACCATCCGACCAGACCGTCCAACCCAACCGTCCCGGACCGTCCAAACTGTTGGTCCCGAACCATCCGATTACACAGTCCAACCCGACCGTCGAGGACCCTCCAAACTGTTGGCCCCGAACCATCCGACCAAACCGTCCAACCCGACCGTCCCGACCCTCCAAACTGTTGGTGCCGAACCATCCCACCAAGCCGTCCAGCCCGACCGTCTGGGACCCTCCAAAACTGTTGGTCCCGAACCATCTGACCAAACCATCCAACCCGACCGTCCCGGACCCTCCAAACTGTTGGTCCCGAACCATCCGACTAAACCGTCCAACCCGACCGTCTCGGATCCTCCAAACTGTCGGTCCCGAACCATCCGACCAAACCATCCAACCCGACCGTCCCGGACCCTCCAAACTGTTGGTCCCGAACCATCCGACTAAAACCGTCCAACCCGACCGTCTCGGATCCTCCAAACTGTCGGTCCCGAACCATCCGACCAAGCCATCCAACCCGACCGTCCCGGACACTTCAAACTGTTGGTCCCGAACCATCCGACCAAACCGTCCAACCCAACCGTCTCGGAACCTCCAAACTGTTGGTCCCGAACCATCCGACCAGACCGTCCAACCCGACCGTCCTGGGCCCTCCAAACTGTTGGTCCCGGACCATTCCAAACGGTCCGTCCGGAAGAAGGTCCACTTCTCCTCTTGTTCTCCCGAGCCATCTGCCCAAACCATCCAACCTGACCATCCCGGACACTCCAAACTGTTGGTCCCGAACCATCCGACCAAACCATCCAACCCGACCGTCTCGGACCCTCCAAATTGTTGGTCCCGAACCATCCGACCAATCCGTCCAACCGTCTCGGACCCTCCAAACTGTTGGACCCGAACCATCCGACCAGACCGTCCAACCCGACCGTCCCGGACCCTCCAATCTATTGGTCCCGAACCATCCAACCCGACCGTCCCTCACCCTCCAAACTATTGGTCCCAAACCATACGACCAAACCGTCCAACCCGACCGTCTCGGACCGTCCAAACAGTTGGTCCCGAACCATCCGACCAAACTGTCCAACCTGACCGTCCCGGACCCTCCAAACTGTTGTTCCCGAACCATCCGACTAAACCGTCCAACCCGACTATCTCGGACCGTCCAAACTGTTGGTCCCGAACCATCCGACCAAATCGTCTAACCCGGCCGTCTCGGACACTCCAAACTGTGGGTCCCAAACCATCCGACTAAAGCGTCCAACCTGACCGTCTCGGACCCTCCAAACTGTTGGTCCCGAACCATCCGACCAAACCGTCCAACCCGACCGTCCCGGACCCTCCAAACTGTTGGTCCCGAACCATCCGACCAAACCGTCCAACCCGGCCATCTCGGACGATCCAAACTGTTTGTCCCGAACCATCCAACAAACACGACCGTTGCAGAAAATTCAGACGGTCTGTCCGGAAGCATCCGACCAAGCCATCCAACCCGACCGTCCCGGACACTTCAAACTGTTGGTCCCGAACCATCCGACCAAACCGTCCAACCCGACCGTCTCGGACCCCCCAAACTGTTGGTCCCGAACCATCCGACCAGACCGTCCAACCTGAGCGTCCTGGACCCTCCAAAACTGTTGGTCCCGGACCTTCCAAACGGTCCGTCCGAAAGAAGGTCCGCTTCTCCTCTTGTTCTCCCGAGCCATCTGACCAAACCATCCAACGCGACCGTCCCGGACACTCCAAACTGTTGGTCCCAAACCATCCGACAAAACCATCCAACCGACCGTCTCGGACCCTCCAAATTGTTGTTCCCGAACCATCCGACCATACCGTCCAACCCGACCGTCTCGGACCCTCGAAACTGTTGGTCCCGAACCATCCGAGCAGACCGTCCAACCCGACCGTCTCGGACCCTCCAAACTGTTGGTCCCGAACCATCCGACCAAATCGCCCAACCCGGCCGCCTCGGACGCTCCAAACTGTTGGTCCCGAACCATCCGATCAAACCCGACCATCCCAGAACATTCAAACGGTCTGGCCGGAAGCATCCGACCAAACCATCCATCCCGACCGACCCGGACACTCCAAACTGTTGGTCTCGAACCATCCGACCAAACCGTCCAACCCGACCGTCTCGGACCCTCCAAACTGTTGGTCCCGAACCATCCGACCAGACCGTCCAACCCAAACCGTCCCGGAACCTCCAAACTGTTGGTCCCGGACCTTCCAAACGGTCCGTCCGGAAGAAGGTCCACTTCTTCTCTTGTTCTCCCGAGCCATCTGCCCAAACCATCCAACCTGACCATCCCGGACACTCCAAACTGTTGGTCCCGAACCATCCGACCAAACCATCCAACCCGACCGTCTCGGACCCTCCAAATTGTTGGTCCCGAACCATCCGACCAATCCGTCCAACCGTCTCGGACCCTCCAAACTGTTGGACCCGAACCATCCGACCAGACCGTCCAACCCGACCGTCCCGGACCCTCCAATCTATTGGTCCCGAACCATCCAACCCGGACCGTCCCTCACCCTCCAAACTATTGGTCCCAAACCATACGACCAAAACCGTCCAACCCGACCGTCTCGGACCGTCCAAACAGTTGGTCCCGAACCATCCGACCAAACTGTCCAACCTGACCGTCCCGGACCCTCCAAACTGTTGTTCCCGAACCATCCGACTAGACCGTCCAACCCGACTATCTCGGACCCTCCAAACTGTTGGTCCCGAACCATCCGACCAAATCGTCTAACCCGGCCGTCTCGGACACTCCAAACTGTGGGTCCCAAACCATCCGACTAAAGCGTCCAACCTGACCGTCTCGGACCCTCCAAACTGTTGGTCCCGAACCATCCGACCAAACCGTCCAACCCGGCCATCTCGGACGATCCAAACTGTTGGTCCCGAACCATCCAACAAACACGACCGTTGCAGAACATTCAGACGGTCTGTCCGGAAGCATCCGACCAAGCCATCCAACCCGACCGTCCCGGACACTTCAAACTGTTGGTCCCGAACCATCCGACCAAACCGTCCAACCCGACCGTCTCGGACCCCCCCAAACTGTTGGTCCCGAACCATCCGACCAGACCATCCAACCCGACCGTCCTGGACCCTCCAAACTGTTGGTCCCGGACCTTCCAAACGGTCCGTTCGAAAGAAGGTCCGCTTCTCCTCTTGTTCTCCCGAGCCATCTGACCAAACCATCCAACGCGACCGTCCCGGACACTCCAAACTGGTGGTCCCAAACCATCCGACAAAACCATCCAAGCCGACCGTCTCGGACCCTCGAAACTGTTGGTCCCGAACCATCCGAGCAGACCGTCCAACCCGACCGTCTCGGACCCTCCAAACTGTTGGTCCCGAACCATCCGACCAAACCATCCAACCCGACCGCCGTGGACCCTCCAAACTGTTGGTCCCGAACCATCCGACAAGACCGTCCAACCCGACCGTCCCGGACCCTCCAAACTGTTGGTCCCGAACCATCCGACAACACCGTCCAACCCGACCGTCGCGGACCCTCCAAACTGTTGGTCCCGAACCATCCGACCACACCGTCCAACCCGACCGTCCCGGACCCTCCAAACTGTTGGTCCCGAACCATCCGACCAAACCGTCCAACCCGACCGTCCCGGACCCTCCAAGCTGTTGGTGCCGAACCATCTGACCAAACCGTCCAACCCGACCGTCCCGGACCTTCCAAACGGTCCGTCCGGAAGAAGGTCCGGTTCTCCTCTTGTTCTCCCGTACCATCTGACCAAACCATCCAACCCGACCGTCCCGGACCCTCCAAACTGTTGGTCCCGGACCATCCGACCAAACCGTCCAACCCGACCGTCCCGGACATTCCAAACGGTCCGTCCTGGAAGAAGGTCCAGCTCTCCACTAGTCCTCCCAAACTATCCGACCGAACCATCCAACCCGACTGTCCCGGACCCTCCAAACTGTTGGTCCCAAACCATCCGACCGAACCTTCCAACCCGACCGTCTCGAACCCTCCAAACAGTTGGTCCTGAACCATCCGACTAAACCGTCCAACCCGACCCTCTCGGACCTCTAAACTGTTGGTCCCGAACCATCCGACCAAACCGTCCAACCCGACCGTCCCGGACCCTGCAAATTGTTGGTCCCGAATCATCCGACTAAACATTCCAACCCGACCGTCTCGGACCCTCCAAACTGTTGGTCCCGAACCATCCTACCAAACCGTCCAACCCGGCCGTCTCGGACGATCGAAACTGTTGGTCCCGAACCATCCGACCAAACCCGACCATCGCAGAACATTCAAACGGTTTGTCCGGAAGCATCCGGCCAAGCCATCCAACCCGACTGTCTCGGACGCTTGAAACTGTAGGTTCCGAATCATCTGACCAAACCGTCCAACCCGACCGTCGCGGACCCTCCAAAGTGTTGGTCCCGAACCATCCGACCAAACCATCCAACCCGACCGCCTCGGACCCTCCAAATTGTTGGTCCCGAACCATCCGACAAGACCGTCCAACCCGACCGTCCCGGACCCTCCAAACTGTTGGTCCCGAACCATCCGACAAGACCGTCCAACCCGACCGTCCCGGACCCTCCAAACTGTTGGTCCCGAACCATCCGACAACACCGTCCAACCCGACCGCCTCGGACCCTCGAAACTGTTGGTCCCGAACCATCCGACCACACCGTCCAACCCGACCGTCTCGGACCCTCCAAACTGTTGGTCCCGAACCATTTAACCAAACCGTCCAACCCGACCGTCCCCGACCTTCCAAACGGTCCGTCCGGAAGATGGTCCGGTTCTCCTCTTGTTCTCCCGAGCCATCTGACCAAACCATCCAACCCGACCGTCCCGGACACTCCAAACTGTTGGGTTCCCAAACTATCCGACAAAAACCGTCCAACCCGACCGTCTCGGACCCTCCAAACAGTTGGTCCCGAACTACCCGACCAAACCGTGCAACCCGACCGTCCCGGACCCTCCAAACTGTTGGTCCCGAACCATCCGACCAAACCGTCCAACCCGACCGTCCAACCCGACCGTCCCGGACCCTCCAAACTGTTGGTCCCAAACCATTCGACCTAAACCGTCTAACCCGACCGTCTCGGACCCTCCAAACTATTGGTCCCGAACCATCCGACCAAAACCGTCCAACCCGACCGTCTCGGACGCTCCAACCTGTTGTTCCCGAACCATCCGACCAAACACGACCGTCGCAGAACATTCAGACGGTCTGTCCGGAAGCATCCGACCAAGCCATCCAACCCGACCGTCCCGGACACTTCAAACTGTTGGTCCCGAACCATCCGACCAAATCGCCCAACCCGGCCGCCTCGGACGCTCCAACTGTTGGTCCCGAACCATCCGATCAAACCCGACCATCCCAGAACATTCAAACGGTCTGGCCGGAAGCATCCGACCAAACCATCCATCCCGACCGACCCGGACACTCCAAACTGTTGGTCCCGAACCATCCGACCAAACCGTCCAACCCGACCGTCTCGGACCCTCCAAACTGTTGGTCCCGAACCATCCGACCAGACCGTCCAACCCAACCGTCCCGGACCCTCCAAACTGTTGGTTCCGAACAATCCGACCAAACCGTCCAACCCGACCGTCGCGGACCCTCCAAACTGTTGGCCCCGAACCATCCGACCAAATAGTCCAACCCGACCGTCGCGGACCCTCCAAACTGTTGGTCCCGAACTATCCGACCAAACCGTCCAACCCGACCGTCCCGGACCCTCCAAACTCTTGGTCCCGAACCATCCGACCAAACCGTGCAACCCGACCGTCTCGGACCGTCCAAACTGTTGGTCCCGAACCATCCGACAAAGCTGTCCAACCCGACCGTCGCGGACCCTCCAAACTGTTGGTCCCGAACTATCTGACCAAACCGTCCAACCCGACCGTACCGGACCCTCCAAACAAAACCGTCCAACCCGACCGTACCGGACCCTCCAAACTATTGGTCCGAAACCATCCGACCAAACCATCCAACCCGACCGTCCCGGACACTCCAAACTGTTAGTCCCGAACCATCCGACCAGACCGTCCAACCCGACCGTCTCGGACCCTCCAAACTGCTGGTCCCGAACCATCCGACCAGACCGTCCAACCCAACCGTCCCGGACCCTTCAAACTGTTGGTCCCGAACCATCCGATTACACAGTCCAACCTGACCGTCGAGGACCCTCCAAACTGTTGGCCCCGAACCATCCGACCAAAACCGTCCAACCCGACCGTCCCGGACCCTCCAAACTGTCGGTCCTGAACCATCCGACCAAACCGTCCAACCCCACCGTCTTGGACCCTCCAAACTGTCGGTCCCGAACCATCCGATTACACCGTCCAACCCGACCGTCGAGGACCCTCCAAACTGTTGGCCCCGAACCATCCGACCAAAACCGTCCAACCCGACCGTCGCGGACCCTCCAAACTGTTGTACCCGAACCATCCGACCAAACTGTCCAACCCAACCGTCTCGGACCCTCCAAACTGTCGGTCCCGAACCATCCGACCAAACCGTCCAACCCAACCGTCCCGGAACTTCCGAACGGTCCGTCCGGAAGAAGGTCCGGTTCTCCTCTTGTTTTCCTGAACCATCTAACCAAACCATCCAACCCGACCGTCTAGGACCCCCCAAACTGTTGGTCCCGAACCATCCGACCAAAACCGTCCAACCCGACCGTCCCGGACATTCCAAACGGTCCGTCCGGTAGAAGGTCCAGCTCTCCACTAGTTCTCCCGAACTATCCGACCAAACCATCCAACCCGACCGTCCCGGACCCTCCAAAACCGTTGGTCCCGAACCATCCGACCAAATCGTCCAACCCGACCGTCCCGGACCCTCCAAACTATTGGTCCCGAACCATCCGACTAACCGTCCAACCCGACCTTCTCGGACCCTCCAAACTGTGGGTCCCGATCCATCCGAACAAACCTGACCGACGCAGAACATTCAAACGGTCTGTCCGGAAGCATCCGACCAAGCCATCCAACCCGACCGTCTCGGACACTTCAAACTGTTGGTCCCGAACCATCCGACCAAACCGTCCAACCCGACCGTCTCGGACCCTCCAAACTGTTGGTCCCGAAACATCCAACCAGACCGTCCGACCCGACCGTCCTGGGCCCTCCCAAACTGTTGGTCCCGGACCTTCCAAACGGTCCGTCCGGAAGAAGGTCCGCTTCTCCTCTTGTTCTACCGAGCCATCTGACCAAACTATCCAACCCGACCGTCCCGGACACTCCAAACTGTTGGTCCCGAACCTTCCGACCAAACCATCAAACCCGACCGTCCCGGACCTTCCAAACGGCCCGTCCGGAAGAAGTTCCGGTTCTCCTCTTGTTCTCCCGAGCCATCTGACCAAACCATCCAACCCAACCGTCCCGGGACACTCCAAACTATTGGTCCCGAACCATCCGACAAAACAGTCCAACCCAACCGTCCCGGACACTCCAAACTGTTGGTCCCGAACTATCCGACGAAACCATCCAACCCGACCGTCCCGGACCCTCCAAGCTGTTGGTCTCGAACCATCCGACAAAACCATCCAACCCGACCGTCCCTGACCCTCCAAACTGTTGGTCCCGAACAATCCAAACCAGACCGTCCAACCCGACCGTCTCGGACCCTCCAAACTGTTGCTCCCGAACCATCCGATTACACCGTCCAACCCGACTGTCGAGGACCCTCCAAACTGTTGGCCCCGAACCATCCGACCAAACCGTCCAACCCGACCGTCTTGGACCCTCCAAACTGTTGGTCCCGAACCATCTGACCAAACCGTCCGACCCGACCGTCTGGAACCCTCCACACTGTTGGTCCCGAACCATCTGACCAAAACCGTCCAACCCGACCGCCTCGGACCCTCCAAACTGTTGGTCTCGAACCATCGGACCCCGAACCATCTGACCAAACCGTCCAACCCGACCGCCTCGGACCCTCCAAACTGTTGGTCCCGAACCATCGGACCAAACCGTCCAACCCGACCGTCCCGGACCCTCAAAACTGTTCGTCCCGAACCATCCGACCAGACCGTCCCAACCCAACCGTCCCGGACCCTCCAAACTGTTGGTCCCGAACCATCCGACTACACCGTCCACCCGACCGTCTAGGACCCTCCAAACTGTTGGTCCCGAACCATCCGACCAAAACCGTCCAACCCGACCGTCCCGGACCCTCCAAACTGTTGGTCCCCAACCATCCGACCAAACCATCCAACCCGACCGTCTCGGACCCTCCAAACTGTTGGTCCCGAACCATCCGACTAGACCGTCCAACCCAACCGTCCCGGACCCTCCAACTGTTGGTCTTGAACCATCCGACACACCGTCCAACCCGACCGTCGAGGACCCTCCAAACTGTTGGCCCCGAACATCCGACCAAACGTCCAACCCGACCGTCCCGGACCCTCCAAACTGTTGGTCCCGAACCATCCGACCAACCGTCCAACCACACCGTCTCGGACCCTCCAAAAGGTCCGTCCGGAAAGAAGGTCCGGTTCTCCTCTTGTTCTCCCGAACCATCTGACCAAACCATCA
>JAGXJF010003514.1:0-25140 GCA_019208055.1 Stipa capillata
GTGACCTCAATCACGGTCCACAGTGGTGCTTCGTCCCTCTATGGAACCGTCAGCTTCTACGCCAACCACTAGCCTGATGCTCCCTACCCAGCCATGGTGCTAAAAAATAAGTGGAAGAATGGGATGAATGAGTGGTTTTATGGGCCACCTCGACTTCACCGGCTGTAAGACCACCGCCGGCTATGCTTCTCGCAAACTCCTTCTGACCTCTATGTGACACCTTGGGTCAAATGAGCCATCGACTCTCATCTCGCAACCTTGTTGAAGAGTACATCTTGCTCCGAATCCGACCACTTGCAATGGGTTGGATTATGAAGGCTCTTCCACTCCCCAACGGGAAACCCCTTGGCCCATGCGACTTCTACGGGTATGAGCCCACTAAAGGTAACTTGACTGGCTCCTCTTCATTCCCTTTACTGTCGAACCTTTGGACTTCTTACTCACCATTTCTCTTGGTTGCCGCCTCCATCAGGGTACAATCTCTGCTAGGCCAAAAAGGAGGCAAATGCTATCCTCGGGTGATACCTGCCATCCGAGGCCAAGGCTGTATGGAAGCTAATCAGTGGTCGCCGGAACCGGGCCTGCGAACTCTCCAAATTGGAAGTGCCACCTCACCCAGATGTTGCTCCGGCTAAAGATGCAAAGGCGAGCGAGAAGTGAAAACGTGCCGCTCCATCCTTGCCCAAGGGCAAATAGAAGGTTCGCATCGCCAAGGAGTTGGTAGACTAGTCCGATGATGACGGGAGTGACCAGCGTGAGTCATCCGCTCCGGGTGAAGCTATCTCCAACAACTCGGACAAGGAGGGGTCTGAGATGGGGTCCCACGTCGGGGGTGACAGAGAACAGCCCAAGGCCAAGGAACAAACCGAGGCACCCCGAAGCCCGGTCCGGGCCTGAGCAAAGGCCCTATGGGCAGGCTTCCAGGCATGTTTCACTC
Source organism: Stipa capillata (assembly GCA_019208055.1). Classification (NCBI taxonomy): domain Eukaryota; kingdom Viridiplantae; phylum Streptophyta; class Magnoliopsida; order Poales; family Poaceae; genus Stipa; species Stipa capillata. The sequence continues at coordinate 938 of JAGXJF010003514.1, forward strand.
AACTACTATAACTGCGGAGAGGATCCCTTGGCTCAACTCCTCCTCGTGCTCATCCGATGTGAACATCAACGAGATAGTCAACGTCATGCTAGAAAGTACAGCAATGGAGAGCCCCTGGACGATTGCCCTAGCTCCCGAGATGACTTCTTCGCCCAAGGAGACTCACGAAGAGGAACCCCTAGCTAGCGAAGGAGAAAATCTTGACTAACGTCCTCCTTCCCCCGCGGGTGATCGCTAAGGAACACTTCCCTACCCCTCCACGCCCTTTAGATGCACAGGTGACTATGTTATCTTCCACCTCGGCCCAAAACTGGCTTCCAAGGACCGAGGCTCCCTCGACACATCGCTCCTCCAACGTCCTCGCCCTCAGATAATCTTCTTAGGATGACTCGAGCTAGACTTCCTCACCGTATCTTCACTATAACTGGAGCTCGTAAGTCATCCAGGCATATGGCTATCGGAGGAGGATATGGCCGCGAGCTTCACTGGGATATCAGCTGTGCAAATTGGCGGAACGGCCAGAGCCACAACTTTAAAGGTAATATGATGGGCTTCTTCCTTGTCTCCTTTGCTCTCTAAGTTCAGACTTTAAACTTTCTCAGTCTTGTCTAGTGCATGTTCCCTGCGGAGAAGTTGTCGATCCTAAAAGCCTGCATGAGCGAGGTGGAAGGGAGCTCGATCAAAGAGCGGGAGCGCACAGCCGATGTCCTTGCTGTGCTTGATGCCGAAGTAAAGAAAACGACCGATCTCGCCAGCCGTCTAGAAGCCAAGACAAGAGAGGTAGAGAAACTCAGGGCTGAACTCATGGTAGAAAAGTGAAAGGACCTTAACGACTAAGATGTTTCCTAGAGGGGGGTGAATAGGCTTTTAAAAATCACTTCCGGATTTGGCTTAATCCTAATGCGGAATTATAGTAATCGGATTTTCACAAGCTCAAATCCTATTATGCTAGTCTTTCATGTAAGCATCCACCCTATGTTAATATATCAATGTTTGCAATCCTAGGGTGACAAGCAAGCAATTTAACTTCTATAAGAGATATACAAGTAATGTATTGCAAGTATGAAATGCGATAAGTAAGGGAGACAAGAGACAAATGATGTATGACCTGGAGTTTGGATATCCACCGATATCCAACATCTCCGTTTGAGGACCCGATCACGCTTGATCAAAGGTGGGCTCTCTCTCAAGCCACTTCCTCTCGAGGACTCTCCGGAGTCTCCCCGATCACTATGGTTAGCTCTTTCCTCCACTCCCGGAGATGGTGAGCTCCACAACCACTTCACAATCTCTCGGGCCTCCTCACAAGCTTCTTGAGGAGATAACCGAGCCACAACCACCAAGCCGTCTAGGAGTCGGTGGCCTCCAAGAGTAATAGACTCTCGGACTCTTGCTCGAACACAATCGACGTCGAGTGCTCAACAATGCAAATTATGCACACACCTTGTGCAACTTATGCACAAAGGTTTCCCTCACTCCTCACAAATGGCAACACGTGCACTTGAGGCTTTGGAGAGAGAGGAAAGCACTAGAGATGCTCCCAAATGAAGTACGGATGCAGCAACTCCACTTGCAAGCCAACCCAAGGTGGAGACTATATATAGCCAACCTTGAAAACTAGCCGTTGGAGAGGAATCTAGGCAAATCCGGACTGTCCAAAATTGACCCGGACCCTCTGGGTCAATAGTCAGAAAAGTGACCGTTAGAAAATCCAAATCCTTGACCCGGACCCTCCGGGTTGAGGTCCGGCTTGTCTAGTACAAATCCGAACCCTCACCGGACCTTCCGGGTGACACTCCGGATGTTGGGGAACGTGCTACGCAAAACAAAAATTTACCGCGTACAATCCACCCCAAGATCACTATCGAGGTGCAGGCAATGAGATCATACCTTCGACGATCACGTCAATGCAGCGGAGAAGTTGACCGATGTCGATGAAGTCCGCAGACTCCCGCAGCTAGGTTATACCTCCCAGCCGCGAGAGCGATCTCCTCGCGAATAGTTCGCCCGATCGAACGCCGAAGTATACGACATCTCCGAGGTATCCACGCATACCGGATTAGCGACACCGCGGTAATGTGTGGACCAGAACACAAGAACAGCGGGGATCTACGAGAAGGAGAAGCAGCAGCGCGCCGGCAGCTGTACTAGATCCAATCTAGAAGAGAGAGAAAAAGAAGGCTGTGGCCAATCTAGAGATGGCTGGCCTAGGGTTTAGGGCTGCTTCTGAGGCTGCCTCTGGGGCTGCTCGGGGATGCCCTTTGAGGTGCACTGCCCCTCTATTTATAGGGGTTGGGGCAGCTCTCCCTAGGCAGGTGGAGTCCTACTCCAGCAGGGACACCCTGTTGGAGTTGGAGTCCAACTCCACCAGAACCTTCTAGAACCTTCTAGAACTTCTGGAACCTTCTAGAACTTCTAGAACCTTCTAGAACTTTTTAGAACCTTCCGATACTTTCTGGAACACTTCCGGACATCACCGGAACCATCCGGGACCTCCCGGAACACTTTCGAGATCATCCGAAACACTTTCGGAACCCTTCTCTCTCGTTCTCCATAAATAGTAGCATTCCTAAATGTCGCTAAAACGTTAAGCGTGTGACCCTATAGGTTCGAATATATGTGGACATGTCCGGAACACCTTCCGGTCAATAATTGTCAGCGGGATCTGGACACCCATAACGACTCCCACATATCATCGAAGATCTTTATCGAGCGAACCTCGTATTACCGCATATCATCCTTTTGCCTCACGATACGTTACACAACCCGAGGCGAGACTTTGACGGTATCCCTGTGATCAACTCCTTGATCACCATACCTAGTTATCCTCGTTACCGGTTTGTACTCTTTTCTCGTTTCCGTATTCCGGTATCCCCTTGACTAACCTTTTAGTCACAATACCTGGCCAGGTGATGCTGAACACCGTAATACCGAGTGGGCCCAGAGTGTATCTCTCCATCGCCGGATAGGTAAATCCCAGTCTTGAGATATCTAGAACCACGATATACTTTCTGGTGTACCTGAAAGTCACCTTTATAATTACCCAGTTACGGAGTAACGTTTGATGACCCCAAAGCAACCATCCGGTATCCGGGTCTACGATATTCTCATGGTCTAAGGACTCAAGTAAATGTTAACACATAATGAGAAGATACTGACAACATATTGACGAAGTGATCTCGCAGTATCTCATAAGGGGGTCTATCCAACACCATTGTTACCCTAACAATGTGTTCCCATTATTGCCGGCATCCTTGTTATATTAACAATGCCCATGATCAGGAAAACAAGACCATCAACAATACATGAGCTAGTCTAGAGGCCTGACTAGGGATCTGAATGGTATTTATTATTCCACACATGCAATTAGGTTTTCCTCTGAATCTCATATTCAAGAACCAATGCAATTCTAGCATAGAACATAAACTTAATCATGAACATAAAAATAGAATAATAACAACTTTATTATTGCCTCTAGGACATATTTCCAACACCGAAAACCTTCTGTACAACCCGGACCCTCATCCAGACCCTGGCCCGGACATTTCGGGTTCAACCTGGACCCTTCGGATTTAACCCGGACCCTGGCCCGGACCCTAGCTCGGAGGGTCCGGATTTTCTAGGACAGCAACTTCCACGGAGCACTCGATGAGCCCGGATCACTTCCGAACAAATCCGAAACACCTTGGTTCAACCCGGAACACCTTGGGGGTTTGCCTTAGGTCATATACTCCGGAAATGGACCTCCCGTAATCCCCGAACCTTGCCGATCAACCAAACCACTTAGGTCAGTTGGATCGCACATACCTAGACACCAAGTCTAAGAACAACACACGCAACATGAAACTACGCCCGAAGCCTCGAGCACTTGCACCTCGGAACCTCCGGACACACTAGAACATGAGTTCTAGCACCTCCACCACAAAGGAAACATGACAATATGCAACATAGGCAAAGACTTGAGCACTCGACACATGACGTGAACAAGCTAATCATCTGATAGCCCCTCTTTATAGTACGGCTATCTAACCTATAATCCGGTCTCTTTCCAAACTCCTTGAGACCGGTCAAACTAGAAAAACCTAGTCTAGACATACCTTTGCCTTGCGTATTCCACTTGAGCTCGATGATGTCCATCTTCCTTGCTCCAAGCGGAATCGCCTAGATCGTCGTCACTTATGAAGTCTTCTTCATATAGCTCCCTCATAATCCTTATGGGGAAGTTTTCTCTCGAAATCATATTCACTTGATTGACCCGCAAGCCTCAAGCATATGTCTTCGCATGATGCCAATCTTGAGCTTGCTAGGATGACCATCGACTTATGATGCCATCCTCTCATGGGCACTTACGATCAGCCTCTCGATGCTTGCCCATGAATGGTACCTAACCCTCAACATACACATAGCACATAGCACATAGGGTTAGTTCATATAATGCAATACACGATTGCTTACCCTCACTTGATCACATGAAGCCACCACTAGTATTCTTCTCTTGAACTCCTAGCTTCATGTCTTGATCACCATGGCTCAACACATGCGCCCACTCTTGACCGTCTTGAGTTCAACACGTGAACTTCGTCATCTTGGTCAACTTTACTCTTACATTATGACTTCATCTTGATCCAATACGGTTCACTCCTTGAACCCGTATCTTGATCCTTGAGGTTTACTTCTTGATCACTTGATGCTTCACATGATTTGATGGACTTCAACACATGAATCCATCTCCTAATCATCACATGCAACATTGATCTTGGACTTCACCAGCTTGTAGGTTCATCCTCTTGATGTAACCCTACAAAGTTGTACTAACCCATACATGTTCCAACACTCAAGGAAAATGGTTAGTCCACAAAACCCGGTTGTTATTAATCACCGAAACCACACCTAGGTTAGATTAACTATCAATCCACCCTAAACCACACAAAAGGCTAGGTGGACTTTTAAAGAGGACTATGCCGCCCAAGCTGAAGATAACTCGCCTCCGAGAGAAGAAGAGCAGAAAATGACTTAGCTGCCAAGAGGGGGACGAAGCCGCCGCCGCATTATTGATCGAGGAATAGACCAAATCCACCTCGGTCCTCAAGGAGGCCAACAGGCTTCAGAAGGACCTCGAGATGATGCACGAAAGGCTTCAGGAGGACATGATTACGTCGTTATGCCGAAGTTGTTTTGCCACCTGTGGCCAACCATAAACTTCGCTCTGCCCTGTGGCCGAACTTTCTTGATTTGTGGTGCAACATTATATTTTGACATATGATGCCAGTTATGATGTTCATTGCCTTTATCGTGCTTGCCTGCAGAACTCACCTTCACAATATAAATTGCTCGCTCGGTGACATGGGACTCGTCCCCTTGTGGCGATGTCGTGCAAACACTGCTCGCTCGGCCTATGGGCTAAGAGGAGGGGGACCATCATAGTCAATGAGGGGCCTTTGGAACACGTTGCCTTAGCAACGACACAGGCCAGTGGGAGCAACTTGTTCCTTTTAGCCCTCGCTGCCAATCTAGCCGAGGACGCTGAGACATAACAATCAAAGATAAGTGTAGACGACTTGCTCCTCCTAGCTCATCGTCACTCAAAACACGTATGTCCCAGCAACTAGGACTTAGCCTTTAGAACAACCGTGTAACTTACTGAGCTATTGTAATCTAATGCAGAGGTAGACCCCTCCCCCGCTGGAATAAAACAGTGACTGCAAAGTATTCATGGTCACTGCGGCCTGATTATAAACCCATGTTGTAATCGATGTAACTCCCTCCTCTTGTTTTTGGCCTGCTCAAATTGTTGTCTCTTATATTGTTGAGTCATGACAACGTGCTTCTAATGTATTTAGGGGTCTAAGCGACATGAAACGTGGCTTCCTAGAGATACGATGTGCTTTAATGACATCTCTCTTGCTAAGGTATGCCGCTAGGCTCAAGCATGTATTGCCGGGGGGAAGCGATTGTTTGCTTTGTCGCCGCCTAAGGCGGGATCCGGGCACACGTCGCTGCCGAGAGCGGGTCGAGTCGTGGCGAGTACGTCATCCTTAGGGGGGCGGCTTTGCACTTCGTTGTCGCCTAAGACGAGATCGAGGCATACATTGCTGTGAAGAAAGGGTCAAGTCGCGGTGAGTACGTCATACTTAGGGGCACGACTTTGCTCTTCGCTGCCGCCTAAGACGAGATCAAGGCATGCGTCGGCACTGAGCGTGGGTCAAGTCGCGGCAAGTACGTCATACTTAGGGGCACGGCTTTGCGCTTCGCTGCCACCTAAGACGAGATCAAGGCACGCGTCGCCGCCGAGAACGAGTTGAGTCGCAGCGAGTATGTCGTACTTAGGGGTGTTGCTTTGCACTTTGCTGCCGCTTAAGACGAGATCGAGGCACACGTCACCGTCGAAAAGCGGGTCAAGTTGCGGCCAGTAGGTTGTACTTAGGGGCGGCTTTGCACTTCATAGCCACCTAAGACGAGATCGAGGCACGCGTCGCCACCGAGAACGGGTCGAGTCGCGGCGAGTACGTCGTACTTAAGGGCGTAGCTTTGTGCTTTGCTGCCTCCTAAGACGAGATTGAGGCACGTAGCACCGCCAAAAGCTAGTCGAGTCGCGGCAAGTACGTCATACTAGGGCCGCGGCTTTGCGCTTTGCTTCCGCCTAAGACGAGATCGAACAACGGGGATGGATATGTTGCTATCTCGCACTATCCTTGTCACGGCAAACACAAAGCAACCCTGTTAAAGCAAACATAAGTCTTGAGGAAAACATAGCAGTCTTTACAAGGACAACTGTCCCAGCAAGATGACACAGCAACGATATGGAATGTAGTGTTCGTTGATGCTTGCATCATGGACCTCAGACGTAGTTCTTTCAAAGATTGTCTACATTCCAGCTGTGCTTGAGGGTAACACCGTTGAGATCTCGCAGGCGAAAAGACAATGGCCAAGATTAGCTGAGGACTTCGTATGTACCTTCCCATTTGGAACTGAGCTTACCATTAACTTCTGGGTTTAGCTTCTTCTTGAGCACCAAGTCACACACCCTCATGGATCGTGGCTTCACCGACTCGTTGTAGTGCTTGGCGGCCGCCTCCTAATATTGCTCATTATTGAGAGAAAATTCATGTCGCATTTCGTCGAGCCCTTTGAGCGACGTCATATGGTTGTCGTTATCTGGTTGTCCAATGATGCACAGCGACTCGAACTCGACCTCGACCAGGGTGACGGCTTCCTCACCAAGCAGCAGCTTGAACAGGGTATGCCCTGTTGCCCGGCTTACAGAGGTATGAGTTGACCACAACACACTTGGGAGTTCATCCTTGGCCAGGTCGTCAAGACAGACTCCTCCAACAAGGATATTCGTGGTATGCTTCTTATTCCTTTATTGTTTATCCCTAACAACTATTTTGTTCCGTCCTACTAGATCGGTACCTGTATCAGTAGTTAACCATAATCTTACTTCAAAATACTATCTTCCAACTACATCCTTCAAAGCCTAATTACTTAATCTCCACCCGCACATTATTGTGATCTCCACCAAATATTCGTAGGTGAATTAAAATAAATCCAATCCAAGAATTCATGTCCTTCATTGCTTTAATATTTTAGTGCTTCTTTCTTCTTTCAACGATCCATCAATTCTAGAGCCTATAATTAGTGACGATCACAAGTTACCCTATAATTAAGCCTTCAATCTCCATCATCTGTCCATCAGATTAGAACCATATGCACTTAAAATTGCTCCTGTCTATCACCAAGTTTTTCCAACCATATCCCCTAATAATTGCCTAAATTGCCTTGTCCTAAATAATTAATTGATCTTCCAATTTGTCGCTCTGATACTTGCTCAATCTATAATCAATTCCTAATACTTTACTAGGATCTAATTCTCCAGCAATGTATTCTTCTGGAAATAGATTATTGCCTTCATAATCTCTTGAGGAAACGTTCAACTCCATAGTGTATCCGGTCAGCACATTATTGTTGTTCTAATAATAATCCAATATTTATCTCTACTAATAAAGATCATCATCTACGGATCTTTCATTGTTCGACATTATTCATGCCTTATCTGCTAGTGGTCAAAATTTCCACTATCAATCCATAATCGCACTCCACCAATCAATAGTCAATCTGATCCCTTTATCAATTGCTCCTGACTAACGTTAATCATAAGATAACGTCCACCAATGGTATAATCGCTTAAAGTCTGATCATGAAGTCCAGAATGAGGGTTGAATCTTCCTTACGGTTTCTTTATTCAGGTAAGACTATTTTTAAGACCCTTGTTTACTCAGATTCACTACAATAGAAATCATTTGTACAGACAGTTCGGAACCCCCGTGCGGGACGGTTTTTCGAACCGTCTGTACGAAAGAGTCTGTACTACTCGATTTGTACAGACGGTTCTAGTTTAGAACCGTCTGCACTAATCAATTAGCACCCGTCTGTGATGTCGTGTTATAAAAAAAATATGGCCCCACGCGCCATGTGCCTAGTCTTCAACCGCGTCTCACCCGACCGTCCGCGTTGTCCCATCCAACCACTGGAATTAAATCGCACAATATGCTTCCAACGGGATTCAATCCCGCAACCTCGTGTTGTCCAAGCAAAGGGAGTTGCTAGCTGACCTAGACTAAGTATGCGATACAGACTGAGTAGCTTTCCTCTTAACTAATCCCTACGAGTAAGCGGGACACTTCTAGTACAGACGGTTCTAAATTTGGAACCGTCTGTACAAATAGCACAGACGGTTCCAAGTTTAGTACCGTCTGTACTATTAGATTTGTATAGACGGCTCTAATTTAGACCCGTCTGTGCTATTTGTACAGACGGTTTCAAATTGGAGCCGTCTGTAATGTAGCACCGAATGCTAGTTTTAGAGTCCAGATCCAACCCTAGTTTGAGAGGTTTTAGTAAAACAGCTATAACTTTCTCATACGAAGTCCGTTTTGGGTCCACGACCACTCAAATCGAATCTAACGACGAGGCGCATCCGAAAATTCTACACGTGTACACACTTGTACCTGTTTTGACCCTCAAAATTTGGCTTCTAGGTGGAACTTTTTCGCTCCAGAAGTTTTTCCGTTACTTTTTTTGATCTTGCAGAGGGCATATCTCCTCCACCCGGACTCCGAATTGGATGATTCTTGTTTCCCTGGTTAGCTTGAGCCGAGGACTTGCTTTCCACCTTGATCCCAGCTTTTGCCAAGCACTTTCGTCGAGGTGCCGTTTTCAAAATCTTCGATTTCGGGCTGGGATTTCCACTAGTCGTTTCGTCGACTTTCTCGGCATTGGCTCAAAATTTCTGGAGACATAGAGTTTGGCCTCCCGCTCACAGCCGTGAAAACCGTTCGACAATCGGAGCTGTCAAACTCTCTCCCCGACACTGCCACTTTCCTGCCGCGGCAAGGAAATCTGCAGTTTTGCTGCCGCGGCAGCAGAGTATCAACCAGCCTTGCTTCATCTATTTGTATAGACGATTCTAGTTTAAAACCGTCTGTACTGTTAGATTTGTATAGAGGGTTTCATGTTTAGAACCGTCTGTACTGTACAGACGGTTCCAAGTTTAGAACCGTCTGTACTGTTTACAGACGGTTCCAAACTTAAAACCGTCTGTACTATTCGATTTGTACAGACGGTTCTAAGTTTAAAACTATCTGTACTGTTTACAGATTTGTACAGACGGTTCCGAACTTAGAACCGTCTATACTGTTCGATTTGTACAGATGGTTCCAGTTTGGACCCGTCTGTGCTATTTATACAGACGGTTCCAGTTTGGAACAGTCTGTACTGTAGCGTCCCGCTTGTTGGGAACCGCTTGTACTCATTTTCTCAGACGGTTTTCTTTTGAAACCGTCTGTAATACTATTTGTACAGACGGTTTCAAAAATCTGTCTCTACAGGGGCGTCCTGTTAAATCGTTTTTATAGTAGTGATTGTCAAATGGCAGATTACAACTATCCAGTTTTCCCGCTTCATTTCTGATCATCTCCTTTCTTCCAAGGGTACATCAATCCATGTATAATCCTCTAGATTATCTTCTAATGAGTTTTGATTTCCGCCAAGAATCTTTTTGAAATAATCCGATCTCAAGGGTGGCTTCAATTACACCATCTTTCACTATGATGAACTGCTCAACTAACACTAGTTCTCGACAACCACCACCAATATCTTAAATTTCTTCCACAATTCAACTATATATTCGTGGTTAACCAATCCAAAAATCGAATATCTCTTCCCAATGATTACTCCTAGCTAGGTTAATTCAAATCTTGATAAAACATCCACCTACGACATCATCATGGCTTTTTTGTATAAATGCATCAATTTCCCATATCTCGTTGACCCCTTCCAAAATTTTCATAATCCAATTATTCCATATCATATTGATCCATAAATTTTATCATCCTTATGAATCCAACAAGCACTTCCCACATGTCTACTTACTCTACTCGAAATGCATGTCACCTTTTTCATTTAAGGTATGATTTCTATTGTTGATGTATAAGGTTGTCAATACCTTCCACGAGTTATGTGTGCTTACGAGGTGGTTTAATCATCTTCAAAAATTCCACGTTAAAGTGAGAGCATGCATGTTTTGGAAAGGAAAGGTGAGAGAGTATAGGAAAGTTAATTTTCGTGCCATCTGGTTATGAACCTACACATTTTTTTTGAGTTTACTCGGATTTTCGTAAAATAAGTCTTAAAAACAAAACATTTTACGACCAAGTCCAGGATAGAAGCAGTTGCATAAGGAAGAACGAGACAACAATAATAGTTAGGGTTTTCAAAATTCTATTGCATAGCAAAATACTTTGCAAAACTCGTGTCCTAACGTCCGAACTTATACCTAGGGTCACAACCTACAGTCAAGCATAGCTCTGATACCATTCTATCACGACCCTGTTTTCTAGACAGGATATACCCTATTTGTAGTATAGGACCGTGGTATTCCACGCAACTACCCAGGATTTAAGCTATGGATAGAAAGAATATCAAACCTGCTTACGAACAACAAGAAGAGTTATATCAGTGAAATATGACCTCTCGGTTGATTTTCAAGAATTTAACGGGCTGCGAAGCCCAAAACATTACTTACAATCAATAGATCCGACGAAAGCCCACTAGAAAGCCTTGAGTGCGGTCGTAACCCTAACGCGTCAAATTTAGAACTTCATCTTGCACTTATTCTGAAATTTTTTGGTGCAACAATAAGTACATGGAGTACTCAGCAAGCCACATTGGGAAATTACCTAATTAACTACCATGCAGGGATTTCTCAAAGGAAGGGAATAGGGTTTCATTTTACTGGGTGGATGCATATTTATAAACTCCACCTTATCAGTAAAACCATATGATTAAAGTAGTTGGACTATAAAGCAGTTGTATATTAATAACCTTGTTGGGTCTCGCCAATTCAATTATCCATTGCCAAATTCTACGTATGCCTTGTAATAGGAATCACCCTTAAACATAGCTTCATTAACCGGAAGCACAACGTATTCGAATGCCATTTGTTATCACTCTGCAGAGTTACTCTGCTTTACCCACATGATATCTACACCTCTTATTGTCACTTGAGATAAGCACACTCCCATCGATGTGTCTACTGACGTAAGATAATAAGGCTTTTTATCTGCTCTATCTTCTGAAGTAACTACCTAGGAATACTACATCACTCGCTCTCCCGGGAGCTGACAAGCTAGTGTCAACTTCGCGGTCCGGGATTTGAGTGTATTCCAGTTGTGATTTCTCAATAAATGACCTATCACCTCTTTCGCTTCTGTGGGCCTTCCAGAGAAGAGGAATGGCAAGTTATTCTGTAGGTGTTCATCGGGTAGAGCAGATTACTAGGTCAGGTTTGACAAGCCAAACATGTAGTTGAACGGGATCTGTGTTCTTCACTTAGCACAAGGGTCATACTATTACATCTCACCCCTCCTCTGTTACATCCCACCTCTCCTTTGTTCTCCTCTTTTTCCCTAAATTGAGCCGAGCCGACCCCTCTTAGCCGTGCCCCTTCGGGGGGCTCAAACCTGAGTCGAGCAGCTTGGCTGCCCCCTCCCTCAGGCCGGCTCCCTCTTCTCGAGTCGGCTAAGCAGACCAATTGGGCCGAGCCCAATACCTCATAAGAAATTCAGCCCATTTTCTTTTAATCATTAAATCTAAATTTCTTGTATTCAAAGCCCATTCTGAATTCAAAATTCGCAACCCATTTCAATTCTTCAACCCGATCCACTAGAGCCCTTAGCGGGTCATACACTATTCATCTGATCCGTTAAGAGTTTCTTAGCAGGTCTAACCCTATTCCGACCCGACCCGTTAAGCTCGAAAACCTAAAAATGCCTATATATACCCATTTCGATCGTCTCGATACCCCGATTCCAATTCTCCACACCATTAAACCTAATTCTCATTCCTTAATACCTGAAACCCTCAAAAACCCTCTCATACCACATATAACCACAATCCTTTGTCCGAAACCCTAACACACCACATATATCCATTTCCATATTTCCAGCGTTCCGATTCCAACCGTGGATACCTCCAATCCTCTTTCCATTCCTAAACATCCTACAAACCCCCACCCTCCTATTTACAGTATTATTTCTCAATTATTTTACATTTTTCTCCCAGCTCGCATTTGTCGAGCCTAGACTTATGATTGTTTGGGTTTTTTTGCAAATAGGACACAGTAGTGACGATTAGATGCTTAGGAGAGATCCTAAAGTGAAGATTTCCCAGAAGGGAACAATCCGACCAAACTCCGTGCAGTAGGCAAGTCACACTCTTTTGTTCATGTTGATCCCACATACCTATTATTTATTGTATTATTAGTTTAGTTCATTATTTCTAGCATGTTGATTTAATACAGTCATATTTTTGAATGACATGACCGTATAGTTAGCACCTACCACCCCACAGACCCAACTATTTTTTAGGCCATATTCACCTTGAAGACCTTAGAATAAATATAAATCAACAAGATCCTTCACCGGCATTAGAAGCTAGGTTAGGCTATTTCTACAAATATTGGTAACCCTAGAATAAAACTCAGAGAATGTGGTTTTAAAAGAAATTGCCAACAGTTGGGGATAGAGCAGATGGAGCCTTTCATTTGTTGATTGTGCAGCCATGCCCCTTCCGTGGAGTAAGGGTAATGGGTTGGATTACCTTACTTAGGACAGATAAGGACAAAACCCTTGTGCTAAGTGAAGAACACAAATCCCGCTCAACCACATGTTTGACTTGTTAAACCTGGCCTAGTAGTCTGCTCTACCTGATGAACGCCTACAGAATAGCTTGCCATTCCTCTTCTCTGGTAGGCCCGCAGAAGTGAAAGAGGAGATAGGTCATATATTGAGAAATCACAACTAGAATACACTCAAATCCCAGACCGCAAAGCTGACACTGGCCCGTCAGCTCCCGAGAGAGCGAGTGATGTAGTATTCCTAGGTAGTTACTTTAGAAGATAGAGCAGATAAAAAAGCCTTGTTATCTTACCTTTGTCGACACACCGAGGGAGTGTGTTTATCTCAAGTAACAATAATAGGTGTAGATATCGTGTGGGTAAAGCTGAGCAACTCTATAGAATGATAACAAATGGCATTCGAATACGCCATGCTTCCGGTTAATGAAGCTGTGTTTAGAGGCGATTCTCGATACAAAGCATAAGTAGAGATTGGTAATGATTAGTTGAACTTGACTATGACCCAGTAGGATTAATAAATGCAACAATTTGCAGCCCAAATGTTTAAATGAAGGGATTTTAAATGCTAAGATGGAGATTAGAACTATGCATCCACCAAATTATAAAACTTATACCCCTCCTTTGAAATCCAAGGCATATAGTTATGTAGTACATTTCCCAATGTGGCTTGCTGAGTACGTCATGTACTTATTACTGCAACAATCATCACAGATGTACATGATGATGAACATGAACACTTTGAAGAAGAATACTTCGATGGTGATGAGTACGAATTCTAGGTCTTATCCACGCTCGAGCCCCTATGGTGTAGGTTCCCTTTGGTTGTAATTTAAACTTTGGGCTCAGATGCCCCAGTTAGTGTAAAATAAACCACTGTTAAGCTTATTTTCTAGTTCTGTACTGAAATTCAGATGTTTAACATTGTGTTGGCAATGTGGTACTCTGCGTCAGCAATTCAGAAACTCTTGAGCAATTGCGAGCATTTTCTCGCGGCTCCAAAAATTGTGGTTGTGACAGAGTAGTATCAAAGCCAGCCTTGACCCTACGATAAGACCATAAGATAGGATGGTTTAAGGTTAATGATTGCAAAAGCTATTTATAAAAGAAAAAGGATTGCGAAAAATATAAGTAATATTGCTGTCTACTTCTTTTTTTTTACTTTTTGTTTGCTAAAAACTAAAAGTTTCATAACTTTTTATTTATTTGAATTCACACAAATCAAAAAAATTTGAAAGATATATATTTTCTCCGGGCCCTTTCTTTCTCCCTCTGGCCCACCCTTGGCCCATCTCCCCTTCTTCTTGGCCCACACCAGAATAACCCCCAACCTCCCGTCACCGCCGCCCCTCCCTGTCGCCACCACTCACCACGTGGGCCCCGCTCCTCTATGCAGTGCGGTGACCGACTTCACCCTCCTCCACGCGTTGCAGCCAGAGCTCCTCCATCTCTCTGCACCACCTCACACAACTGCCTCTGCCTCTATAAATCCCCTCTCTAAGCTCCTTTCCTCACCTCTTCTTCATGCATGCAAGCTCCCCTCCTTCTCCTGAGCTCTCCGATCTTCTTCTCCGTCTTCCTGAGCCATGGTAGCCTCGCTACTCGCATCTCCAACTCTAGCAAGGTGAGCCCAAGATCTTCTCACCGTTGCCAAGCCCAACCTCCATGGCAATGCTCCTCTTTCTTCCCAAACATGGAACCCTTGTGTCCTCTAGAGTCTCCCCATACCAACCACCATCGACGGCGGGTTTCATTGGCGACGGAATCATCCTCGCCCTCGCCGCCAGCCAAGCCTCATCTGGTCTCCCCCAAAAATCTCCAAATCAGAGGTCGGCTCGATTTGGAATCAAGCCGAGCCAATCCACTGAGCCGGCTCCTGTCTAACCCGAGCCATAGCCCTTCAGGTGGCTCAAATCCGAGCCGAGCTGGTCATCTCCCCTCCACAGGTCGGCTCAGTTCCCTCTTTGGCCAGCTCAGATCCTCCTGGGCTGAGCTCATTTAATTTAGGAATTCTTTTTCTTTTCTTTTTCTATTAAACCAAGAACCCATGTCCAATCCAACCCATTACCCATTCCAAGCCCTAATAAAACCCATCTCTAGTATCTGACCCAACTTGATCCAAAACCCTAACGGGTCTGGTACTGTTCACGGATGTCATTCGCGCCTTCGTGCGAGGCAGCAGAAACAAGATGTGCATGCACAACCTGATCATGCATCCTCCCAAGACCATGGTACAGCTGATGGATCTAGCTGAAAAGGCCGCCTGTACGAAGGAAACCCTACAGTACATCAAGCAGCAACAGAGCAGGTCAACTAGGTTCCTCCTTCGGACCAGAGACGACTCATCGAAAATGAAATGGAAGAAGAAATCCTCGGAGGGAACTGGGAGAAGAGCGCTAAAGCCGATGAGGTATTAGCCAACCTCCCCGAGAAGCGTACCTTGCGACTAGGGGCCAAGGACAAGCCGACGACTTCCTCCGACAAGGCAGGAAAACTTTGGTGCTATTTTCACCAGACCGATTCGCATGATCTTCGTCAGTGCCGCATCTTCAAGAAATAACTCAAGGAAGAGAGAGAGAAATTCCGCAAGGAAACCAGCAGGTCTCAAACAATAGTCGAGATACTACATCCGACGATGATGACTCCACCCTTGAGCCATTCCAGGGGCATATCAGAGCAATCAAGCATATATTCGAGGGCTCATCTTCTTACGAGTCGAAAAGATAGTACAAAGCGATTGCCTGAGAAGTTCTCATGAATATATCGTGAGTCCCTTGGGCAATCAAATGGTCGGAGGTCCCGATCACTTTCGACCAAACTGACTGCCTCGAGAACTGTGTTCAACCAGGACGATACCCTATCGTTGTCGAACCAACGATCAACAACTGCCGAGTGGCCCGGGTGCTAATAGATGGAGGGAGCTCCCTGAACATCTTATTCGCCAATGCCCTCGATGCCATGCAAGTGCCACGATCGTCGTCCAGACAGTGACACAGGCGTTCCACGATATCGTCCTAGGCTCATCGGTTATGCCGATCGGACAAGTCACCCTCCCAGTTACCTTTGGTACGCCGGAGAATTTCCGAACAGAGAAGATCCTGTTTGACGTAGTCAACTTTGAGACGGCATACAATGCCATCCTGGGGCGCCCAACTCTGGCCAAATTCATGGCGGCAACACACTACGCATATCAGTGTATGAAAATGTCTGGCCCAAAGGGCGTCCTCACAATAAAGAGCTACCCCCAGGAAGCATTACTCTGCGACAAGCATAGTCTCGACCTCGCAGAAAAGCATCAACTCTCAAGCAGGGAAATAGACTCCGATGCCATTATGCGCACTCCAGAATCAACAAGACCTGCACCGTAACTACAAGCGACAATATCGGATAACACCTCCTCCAAGTCAGAGAATAGGTCCTATGACTAATTCAGGACCGGGGCAAAAAGGGACTTCCCCTTAGCAGGACAACAGCTCCACAGGAGAAGTCGCCCGATCCAGGTCGCTCTAGTTAGCAGTAAAGAGATAGTTGAGTCCCCACAAAGAGTTCCGAGTCCAAGCACCTCCGGTAAGGTCATATAGTCATCACCCTCCCGATCGCCAGTCTGTCCCAGGTTGCCCCATCTCCATTCTCAAGTCGTCAAGCTACGAGCAAGCCAATTATAAGACGCTCCAGGCGCCATCGCCCAGCACGCGCATTCGACAAGCTTCTACAGCAGGTCACGACAAGGGCATGGGAGTATCTGGAGCAACCTACAACAACTCAAGAGGGAGGGATGACATTTTCTAAATAGTTCTAGCAGTTTCATTTTCTTGCAATAGCTTGTAAACGATACTCCAGTCAATTCACAGTTTTATAAAGTGTTCCTAGTTCAATAATTATTTTTCAGACTGCCTATTCGAGAAACTTCTCGAATAAGACAGTCGGGGGCTGGATAAGTATGTGGCACCAAAAACTGGTGTGAGGGACCCGGTACTTTAATCCAAATCAAGAAATTCACAACAAGTGAAGACGGTGACCATAGCCGCTACCTGCGACGGACTATGGCCCACCCCCGCCCCGTGCGACATGCATACGACATAATGCGTATGACTCACCACGGCCTGATTGAGGGATCATGATTCCAAAAACATACGCCACAATGCGTATGACTCACTTTGGCAATGGACCGTACATTCACTTTGCACTTCACTTGATTCGGAATAAAATAACAAGTTCCTCCATATGCACCCAACCACACTCCCCATTTCAACATACACGCATGACAGACGGGAGGTGGGGGCATATGTTGGATAGTAAGCATATCATCACACGAACCACTACGATTAGATAATAATACTAGCTGTCCACCTTGTGAACAAAAGATTACATCACTCGGCTATAACCGAAAGTTTTAGTCAAATCCATAAAGTGAAACGAGTAGCAGCGGATGAAATAAACGAGACCCACAGCGGCGCATCAACCGCTGTCCAAAACATTCCCACAAGAACCCCATGAGTCGAACACTACCGAGGAAACCACAATTTCAAGCATCGTCGAAAAAGTCCTCGACAACTAGCTCACCTGCAAGATCTAGGAATATCCTAGGTGAGTACGGGGGTACTCGCAAGACTTATTCGTGCTTGATTAAATGTCCTACACATGGGTGTACTACTGCGACAATTAAACATGGTGCATTCGAAGTTACCAAGTGTAGGTAAGTCACATGACATTAGCAACATGATAAGAGGGAAACATAATAAGCAGCCTATAACCCAAAGTGATACACTAATCAAAATACGACATAACAGCATTAAGCATGACATTCCAATTTCCTTAGGGACCACACGTTCCCAATAGACCACACATTCGTCAATTATCATATTCAACTTCTCTCTCGAACCGTTATCGGCAATACATCCCCATGAGAATAACGATGTGCCCTCCACCGGAGGTAGCTAGTCTCCCAGTGACCGGGACTCACCAATTCGATAAACCCATGGCAGAGATTCCGATAACGTTCACGCGTGATAGGGGGAGTAATACGATGAAATCACCTCAGGTTGGTATAGCGACAACACAACTTCAAACACCGGGGGTCGCTCCTATAGCTTCAATTAATACCAACTTTATTCATCTTTACTCCACCCTCGGCTCTCGCATCTCACTTATCTCAGATTTCAGTAGATAGAGTATTCAAGTTCCATCCTCGACTACAACGGGGTACAACACCTCGCAACCCTAGCATGCTAGTTTGACGCATTTGATCACAACATAAATAAGCAACACATGGAATAACAGTAAACATATAATAAAATGCAACAAGCTCTGCTTGCCTTGGTTGCAGGGTTCCTGATCTTGCGTTGATTCATGAGCCTGGTGGTCTCCTTCTTCGAGCTCTATTTCAAGCAACGAGCGATTCCGGAAACAAACAAGAAAAGAAGCAATGAGACCCAGCATGTGTGCATGATGAATGATGCTAGATGCGTATTTCTAAAGTGATCTACTGGTGTTAAAAGGGTTATGGCAGCGAGCATAGCTCAAATTAAACTTATAGGAGCTAAAGTATAACTCTAACCATGCATGCATGTCCGGTTAGGATTGAGTTCAGTTTAGGTTAGGAAATTGCTATTCCCAGCAAGGGGTCATGTAATGAAATGTGTAAGTTATGAAGTGTTCTATAGTACGAACCTAACGCAACTGAAACCACTCAATTCGGAGCTACGAGCATCGAGTTATGATTCATCAAAATATCATATAAATTGGGGTGGAATGGTTTCAATTTGAATGGACCAGGACTTATGATTTAAATTTTTAGATTTCATCCAAACCAAGTTGTAGAGAATTTTATGAGGTTTCTAGAAATATAAAATTTGCTAAATTTGGAGTTACGGTTTAAAAGTTATCGAGGTTGCAATCCTTACCCAAAAGGGAAAATAAAACCCTAAACCTAATTTCCAAATTCGGCCGGATCTGAAATGCTAAGCGCACCCGAGGTTCTACCCCTAAATGCTACACGCACCCGACTGAGATTCACCCCAACCTTCTATTCATAACCGCATCTCGCTGACAGGTGGGTCCTACTCGTCGGTCGGTGTGGGTTTGGCAGCCAATCGGGGCTTGCCACGCGCCCCTTTCTTCTCTCTCTCTCTCACTCTCTCACGCTGGCTCGGCCGAAGGGAGCTCGGGCGGCGGCGCTCCTCACCGGAGCTTCACTGGAGAAGCTCCGGCGACATCCGGGGCATGGCGATCCAAGGGGACGACGGAGAGAGCAAGGGGAGCTCACCCCGAAGACGATGCAGGGGCTCGGGAAGCGTGAGGTTGACCGAGGGGAGCTCGCTATGAGGAGGGAGATGGCGGCGATCGGGGTGGCGGTGACAGAGCTCCTCGAGCGCGGATCTGACCAAAGGAGAAAGGAAGGGGGTGAGGTAAAGGATGGGGAAGCGCGGGGAGATAAAATTGTTAGCCGGGGCTCACCGAATCGGGGGCGATTGCTCGCCAGAGCTGATGACCGGAGGTGGGGGAGAAGGCGGTGGCACGGTGGATCTCGGCAAGGATCTGCGAGATGGAGGAAGGGAAAGGTTAGGGAGGGAAAGGAAGAGCTCGGGGGAGGAAGAAAGGAGTCGGGGAGCCACCGGAGTTGGGGCCGGACGCGGAGAAGAAGACGGCGGCTTCGGGCGCTCCGGCAATGGGGTCTAGGGTTTGGAGGAAGGAGGAGAGGGGAGCGGGCTGTGGTCGGAGCGGCGCTTAAATAGGGTGGCCAGGGTTTGGACAGCCGGTGGGTGCGCCGCCCACCTCGCCCTACCGACGGCGGCGACGTGGGAGGCGGGAGCTGGCGGGTGGGACCCGCGGGACAGGGGAGAGTGGAGAAGGCGCAATGCCGTGGGGGCATTTTCCAGAGGGGAAAACGGGGAATGGGGAAGAGGAGGCGGGTTCGGCGGCGGGCTGGCTAGTGGGCTGGCCGAGCGGGCCTTCGGCCCAGGTCCTATTTAGAAATTCTTTTCCTTTTTCTATTTCTTTTTCCAGCTAAGTTTCTTTGCAATTCGATTTGAACCCTCAAATGGACTCCAATTTTTCTGAAATTTTTACACGAGGTTGGTGAATAAGTGTAGGACCTACCATAAAAATTTGAAGCCATTTGGAGCTGGTTTGATAGGATTTTGAATTTGAAATCAAATATGCCCCAAAAATTTGGTTTTAACTATAACTAGGCTCTAGGCATTTCCAAAATTTTTGGAAATTCATATATGGTTATAATTCCCATACTCCTGGCTGTTTGTGAACTTTTATAACTTTTCATCCACTAAAATATTGTCTAATCTCCTAATTACAATTCAGTCCTTTTTGGGCAATTGGATTTCCGGCTCTCCGATTGAGTTAGCAAGGCCTTAGGGTTTTTGGACGAAACTTCGGGAGGGGAACCTTCTAGGGATGACCCAACTAGGAACCCTAATCTTCCTCTACCTACTATTGATGACTTCAATGTTTTGTTAACTCAAATAAGTTGATTGGTGTTTGCAGAATTAACCACCGAGGATGAGATATGTACGTATTCTATAAAATACAATCATATCACATTTAAGTTTAAATAAGGTGTGGGTGGGGATGATGGCATGTATGCATAAATGCAAGGCAAGGACCTAATTATCGAATTCGGGTATTACAACTGGCTTACGCATAAACGTAACCAACGACTAGACCGACACAAAAGGAAAGGGTTTCGTGCTGCAACCGTCTGGGATGCGAGGAAGACCCCTTAACACATCTGCAGTGACAGGGAAGCCACTGAGCCCCCCACCTGACCAGACCTAAGGCCTGGTCGACTAAGCTCCCCGATTTCGTAGCAGAATTCCCCGACCACGAGTAAAGGAAGAAGGAAAGGTGCGAGCATGACTAAGTCAACAGAACCCGCCTGCTTATCCACATCCTCGACTATTTTGAACAGAAGGCATCGCGGATAGAGTGCAATGCGGTCGCCAATAGGGCAAGCGCAGGACTTACTAACTCGCGTCCAATATCCCATCGAAAAGGGAACACGAGTTATCGCTATGGCCACGATAGACCCCTTATCGAGTTTACTGATGACGAGAGGCCACTGAGCCCTCCATCCGACTAAACCTAAGGCCTGGTCGATCGCAGTCGGTGGCATATAGCACAACTCGCGAGACTAAGTTAGGGGAAGGGGATGCAAAGTTCGACCAAGTCTACGAAAACCCTCGCGTCCGACAAACATTCACAGAGCAGAATAGCCAGATTTTTAGAAAACAAAAACACACTAATTAATGCACAGTTACTAATCATGGTTTGATTACATAACTTATTCAAGCAGACCGGGTGCCTGAACCCAGTATGCAAAGGCATCTATAGCACCCTGCACAGCACCGAGAAGACTTTCTTCCTTGTCCTCCAGTAGGTCAGCCTCGAGGGCCGTCAAAGACAGCTCCGGGTGCCGGTGTTTGAGAAGGGCCAGGGCGAAGGCCAAGGCGTCTTTCGTACACTGCTTGAGCTCGTCGTCAAGGAGCTTCTCGACGACAGGCTTCAGGTGGGAGTGGACGCCACCAGCTCCACCAGTCGGATAGCCCACGGAGGGCTGAGGAAGGATGCGTTGTCGAAACAACAAGGTTAGTACCAAGTACACTGATGTTTGATTACTAACTCCTTGAATTACATGTAGCTGGGAGTAGATGCCATCGTCCTCAGGCACTGACACCTCCAGCGCGGGCAGCTCAGTCTGTATGACCGAGGGCTGCGCCGGCCTCGCTGCCGGGGGCTGCATCCCTACAGCGGCCTCAGTCGTGGCTCTGGTCGGACGAATGGTCACCCTAGTCAGAGGAAGCAACTCATCAGCCTTCACGGGATAAAGGAAGGAAGATTTTGAAAAAAAAAGACCGAGAAGAAGACTCACCGTGGTTGCTTCACCGGGGGTGAGGCTCCTTTCGCCAACACCCCCGAGCTCCGCTGCTCGGTAGGCACCAGCGGCAACTTCCCCTTGTCCGCAGGAAGACCCACTATCGGCGCAACTTCTTCTGTGCTGATAGGCAGGGCAGAAGACGTCGACTCCTCCGGGCGGGGACCACTCGTATCTTGCATCCCGACAACTTACTCCCGTCATTCTAGATCACAAAAAATGTCAAAGGGAGGAAGTTAGTCGAGCATGGATTCGTACCTAAGGCTAGGGGCTTGGCGGAGGAGAAGGGGCCCAAGTAGGAGCCTTCACTCGGGCAGTCTCCGCTGCCGCCTCGGCCCCAGATGGACCTTCAACCCTTGTGATCGAAGGGGTCGCATCAAGGAGCTCGACCTCTTCATCCTGAACAGGGGCGCCAGCCCGCTCAGCCTCCGAGTCGGGAGCCCCGCGGCCTACTCACTGCAAGGAAAAAGCCTGGATAGCGTCCGAAGCACTGCATGCGATCAGACAATGCAGAAATCATCAACCCACCGAGAGAATCTCCTTTCGGTTCTCGAGGCTAAGCTTCAGGATCGGCAAGGGCACGTTGGTCTGCTCGCCTTTAGGAGATTGCTCGAATAGGTTCAGCCTATTTCGAAGCTTCTCGGAGGAGAGATCTACACAGCCAGTTGAGAGCCCACGAGTGAGGAGACAAGAATTTTTCTGACCGAGAATGACACAAAGAGGTTCGGATACCCACCTGTATCGAAGTCCCTTGTCTGATCTTGGCCTTCCGGGACCACCCAGGCGGGCTGAATCCTCGACCAAAGAGGGCTGATTCTACACCGAAGGAAGTCCTCCGTGACATCCCACGCCAACAATCCTCTTGCGGCAAGGGTGGCGATGTCACTGACGAGGGCCTTGAGCCATTTGGTCTCCTTTGGCGCCTCCGCCCAGCACTTCGTCAGGAAGGGAGCCAGACCTTGGTAGTGGATCTTGGAGTAAGGTGGGGGCTGGTAGTAGAACCACCTCGAGTGCCAGCCCGACCACGATGACTTCCAGGAAGAGGAGATGTAGGCGTCCTTATTCCCTTCTCGGAGTCGGAATCCGGCGCGGCCAACGATACCTCCACTGCCGGCCTTCATCCGGCGGAGGTTGTAGAAATACTTCCAGAGCTCCAGGCTCGGACTGATGCCGAGGTATGCTTCGCACAAGTGTGCGAATACCGCCAGCATCAGGACCGAGTTCGGGTTGAGATGTATCAACTCGATCCCACAGAACTGGAGCACCAGGAGGAAGAAATGGGAAGGTGGGAATTGGAATCTGCACCTGAAGAAATCAGCGAAGACAACGGTCCTAGTCGTGTCCGGACTCAGGACCGTCTCCTTTGCAGCCTCCTAGTACGGTACGAACACCTCCGGGAGGATGACCTCCTCCGCCACGAGCTTCTTGAGGGCAGCGGAGTCCATCACCGAGGGCTTGAACTCGGGGATGGTGACGATCGGATCCCCTGAAGGATCCCTCGCTGACTTCTTATGATCGGGGGACTTCTTCGCTGCCCTTTTCTTCCCCATTGCCACTGACGGTGATCGGCAAGGTCGAGACGAACGATGAAAGCAGGAGCGCAAGGAAGGAGATGAGGATGCTGGGAGACAGGGAGCAATGTGGACAAAACCCCAATTCCCACTCACTTAAAAGATTCAATTTTCGCCTGACCAGAGCGCGGTTAACGGCACAATCTGTTCCATCGCATTTAATGCGAACAGTTGCTTTTCCCGCATGAGAGACATTGCACGCAGGAAAAAGAGGGTCTGACAGACCCACTACCCCGACAAGCGCATTACGTTTCAGCTAGCATCAGCCAAACAGTAGCGCAGAAAAAGGAAAGATTCTTCATCGCCACGTGAAATTTCCGCCACGATGGTTCGGTTTCCCAGAAAATCTACCAGGCGAACGCGTGTCCGTGATCGATAGATCAGATTGAAAAAAGATGCTTTTTAGGTAAGTTAACCCTGAAAATTCCCTGGAGTAGTCGGAGGTTTATTCCAACCAGGATGGCATGAATACCTGGTAGAGATAGTGATGATGACATGGCACCCGGGTATTGTCAAGGAGGACGAATCCGGCCCTCTGGCCACATGGTGGGCC
>JAGXJF010003515.1:0-14488 GCA_019208055.1 Stipa capillata
CGTTGCGTTGCACAACCATTACTTGGCTAATTTTAAGAAACACAAGGATCAGTGGGTCGGTAGCATCGTTGGCAGGTTCAGACGTGAGCACTTCCTCCGTGATAAGGGTCGACTTATAAATGTGACTTGGGATGACTTGTTCCTTATGTACAACCTAAGCGCCTTGGACGCGGGCCTCGTGAGGTGCTTCACACTGTAAGTGCTTACAATCGTGCTCCATTTAATTTACTATGATACGTACACATGTCACAAATACGAAACTCTTCCCTCTATGTATATGTAGGTTCGCTTATATCAAGGCGAGAGAAGCAAATAATACGATAGGATTCGTCGACCCGCACCTTGCCTCCGAGCAATCCATGGATGCTGATGAAAGGGTTGTCGAGGATTATCTCGTCGATATCATGGAGGCCAGCCAGCATAATCCCTTCAACAAAAGGTAAGCGCT
The DNA here is from genome assembly GCA_019208055.1 of Stipa capillata. Classification (NCBI taxonomy): domain Eukaryota; kingdom Viridiplantae; phylum Streptophyta; class Magnoliopsida; order Poales; family Poaceae; genus Stipa; species Stipa capillata. The sequence goes on from JAGXJF010003515.1 coordinate 449, forward strand.
ATAAGCTTGTTAATGTCTCGAACATGTTCATTTCGCACCTTCGGTGCATCATCAACTAACTTGAGATTAATGACCTTTTAGCACCTATTGGATCCTTATTGTTATCATACTTCCTATCAAGAAGGTGTATTATATGGATTCATACATCTACAAGATGACCGACTTCGAGAGGGTTAGCAAAATGATCGATAGGTAAACAAATTACCTCATGAAATTCCATAGTAATAGGTCATTGGTATAAATACGGTTTTTCTTCTACGATTCAGAGCGTACCAAATTTTTTGTAATCGCATGGGGGAAAGGATGATGCGGGCACCCCTCCTAAGTTAGATCACCACTTCGTATTTCCGGTATGTATCCTGTCACATACTTTTAGACTCTGTGGTATCACTTCTATAGAACTACATACCGAGAGAATGTATATCTTTGCAGTGCCACCAGCAACTCACTTTTAGCAATTTGTGTGGCTTCTATGTTGGCCATCACATGAACCTTTTCATGTCTCGAGCTTCCGCTCACAAATTCTCAGTTACTGAGGTATGCTAATTATCATTTTGATTTTGTTTTAATCATCTTCTATGTAGCATCAGTATGATCTTCATATCGACAGGTTCATACTATTGCACAGACGGAATTGCTGAAGACGGATCTAGCCAGGATTCGAGAAGACATGGCACGTTTCCTTCTTGAGAGCGTCATTGATCCAAAAGGCGAATTCTACTACGACCGATCTGAGGACTAAGACAATTATTTTCAATGAAATGATCAATGTTTAGCTGTCAGGACATGTTGGAAATTCGTCAGGACATGTGATGGATGTTGTGGTGTAAATATTAAACTTCTATATACTTTCATTTATGTTTAGTAGTCAATTGAGATATGATGTCAATATGAATCTCTGTTATGAATTCAAGTTGGATGTGAAATGTTTTCTGGGGATTATGGGAATCTGGGTATATAAATTGTGTTTTCTGTTTCAGGGCAGGCAGAACCTCAGATTATGCCCGCCCTATACCAACGAATATCCCAGCCGGTTGTTTCCCTAGAACCAGCTGCGATGAGCCTTCATCATTGCCTGTTCAACCGGGGAAACCGTCTGAGATATCATATTATCTCAGCCGGTTCCTGTGTAAAAAACGACTACAAAAGTTTACTCTTCAGGCGGTTCGGCTGGAAAATGGACTGAGATATGATATTATCTCAATCAGTTATTTGTTGTGAACCGACTGGGATAGCATATTATCTCTGTCGGTTCCTGTGTGGAAAGTGACTAACAAAGTTTACACTTCAGTCGGTTCGGCTGGATAGCCGACTGAGATATGATATTATCTCAGTTGGTATTTATTTGGGAACAGACTGAGATATGATATTATCTCTGTCGGTTTTAAAAATGAACTGGCGGAGAATGTGTTATCTCAGTCGGTTTTATAACCAGCTGAGAAAATTCGTATTATCTCAGCCCTTTGTCTTCAACCGGATGGGAAACCGGCTGAGAAAGCCATTTTAGGCCGGCTGTAATTGTGTTTTCTGTAGTAGTGTCGACATCACACTACTGCATAAATAGGTTTTTTGGGCCCCACATCCCAACATGTTAGAGAAAAACTGACCAGAAGAACCGCCAGCTCAGCCGGTTTAGCTAAGAAAACCATCTGAAAAAAGTAAACCGGCTGAGATAATAACTCACCTCAGCCCATTCTTTTAATAAACCGATTGTAAAAGTAACTTAGCCAGTTTAATATGAGAAACTGACTAGAACAAACCTAGTATTGTCGTTGGTAATCCAGGTTGGGCCTGCTGAAAGCTTGCCTCAGTCGGTTTTCAGTTTTCTAATATAAACGACTGAGATAATATTTTAGAACCATAAATGCTGCTTGAATTAAGTGGCGACATTCAATGCAAGTTGCAAATGTTAATTAGGACATACATTCAATATATAGGTTGGGTAGTTGCTAAATTTTAGGTCATTTAATTTTGAGAACATTAACTTTAGGGAGTTGTAAGGTATAGTTGTTTATCAATGAGGTATGCATATAATGTTGTTATTATTTATTTAATTAATGTTAAATGTATGCACAAGTTGTAGATGGATCGACGGTGGATGTACATTGAGAATCGTGCAAGTGAAGAGTACATCGATGGTGTCTCGGCATTCTTACAAGCAGCTGAACAAGAAAGTTTTAATAGAGGGGACAGGTGGATCTATTGTCCATGCTCTAATTGCGAAAATCTTAAGAGCTTCACGAACCTTACGTAGATCCAATCACATTTGGTTTGGAGGGGGTTCATGATGTGGTATGCATTTTGGACCAGTTACGGTGAAGATCAGATCATAGCGAAGGTCCTGCAAACATAGACAAAGGCAACGACATGCCTAATCCTATCAATAGCATAGGTTTGGAGCAGACGCTTGATGATGTCCATGCGTCACAAGAGGATGCGTCACAAGGTGACACGTTGAGGCATCAAGACAACTACCTAGATCAGATGCTGTGCGATGCTGAACAAAACTACGAGAATAATCAGAAGTACAAGAAATTTTTTGGGTTGCTAAAAGACTTGGAGAAACCTATGTACCAGGACTGCAAGTACACGAAGTTGTCCAGTGTGCTAGAACTGTTGAAACTAAAGGCAAGTAGTGGTTGGATCGATAGGAGCTTCTCGCTGTTCTTAACTCTGTTAGAGGACATGCTTTCAAAGGGAAACCATATGCTGAAAACTAAGTATAGAGCTAAGAAGGTTCTTTGCCCCTTGGGAATGGAAGTAGAGAAAATACATGCATATCCGAATGGTTGTACCATGTATCATAAAAAGTATACAGGATTGCGTGCATATCCCTTGTGCAAAGCTTCTCAATGCAAGTGTAAGAATGACGATGATAATGGTGAGGATGACATGGAGTTGAGGAAGGAGACTCTTTTCAAGGTTGTGTGGTACCTGCCTATAATTCCCCGGTTGAAGCGCTTATATGTGAACCCTAAAGATGCTAAACTAATGCCTTGGCACGCAGAGGAGCATACAGATGATGAAATGTTGAGACACCCCACAGGTTCTTTACAGTGGAGAAATTTTGATAGGAGTTACCTTATGTTCAGTGAAGAGACGAGGAATGTAAGATTTGCACTCAACACTGATGGAATGAAGCTGTTCGATAACATAAGCAATTGACACAACACTTGGCCCGTGAATCTCTCCATGTACAACCATCCTTCTTGGTTGTGTATGAAGCGGAAGTACAATATGATGATAATATTTATCCAAGGTCCGAAACAACCCGGTAACGATATTTATGTGTACTTTGCACCATTGGTGGAGATTAGCGGCTTCTTTGGATTGAAGGAGTCTTAACGCTACATGTTGTTCCTAACTATCAATGATTATCTTGCTTACGGTAACTGTTCGGCCAAACTATTAAATGGGTCCAATGCGTGTGTTCAATGCCTAGTCAAAATAGCAAATAGGTGACTGAAGCATTCTACAAAAACTGTGTACATGCATCACTGTCGGTTCCATGGGAGGGATCACCAGTACCGCCGGATGATTGATGAATTTGATGGAATTGTCGAAAAAGGCTTTGCTCCAAAAATTATGGGAGGTATGGAGATCCATGATCAGGTTAAGAACCTCAAAGGAGTGCTTGGAAAGAAAAAGTTCTAACGCCGAGGTAGAGCAAAGAAAAAGCCAATTGAGAAGAACATATAGAAGAAGAGATCAATATTCTAGGGCTTACCTTACTGGAAGCACCTAGAGGTGCTAACAGTATTGATGTGATGCACGTAAAGAATATGTGTAACAGTATAATGGGTCTCTTACTGAACATGCCTGACAAAACAAAAAGACGGTCTCAATGCACGGCATGACATAGAAGATATGAGAATCAGACCAGAGTTAGCACCGCAGAGAACCACCGATGGAAAGACGTTCCTTCCTCCTGCTTGTTACAACCTGTCCAAACTAGAGAAAAAAGAATTATGTAAGTATTTCTCTGGTATCAGAGTACCATCTGGCTACTCCGTGAATATCAAGAGACTTGTCTCAATGGAAGATCTAAAATTAATTGACATGAAATCTCATGATTGTCATGTGCTCATGAAACATATGCTCCCAGTCGCAATTAGAAATATTCTTCCACCAAATGTTCGATGGACTCTCATGAAGCTGTGTGGTTCTTTAACACAATGTCTAAGAAGGTCATGAGTCTTGGTGAACTACATGATCTACAAGAGGGGTGGTGAAGGTTCTATATGAACTAGAGATGTTTTTCCCTCTATCGTTTTTTGATACCATGGTCCATCTCATTACTCACCTCATGCATGAGATAAGGAAGAGGTCATTGAGTTCTCCGTTAATTCCTATGCAGCATTACCCATTAGAGCGCTACATGGGAATTCTGAGGCACTACATTTAGAATAAATCTCATCGAAGGCTATGCAAGGCTATGCAAGAGGCATTGAGTTTTGTGTTAATTACATGGCGCATCTTCAACCCACAGGTGTGCCTCGATCTCGACATGACGGTAGGCTGCGTGGTGCTGGGACCATTGGAAGGAAAGTAATCACTCTAGTTCAGATATTGAGTAAGGTCAAGCCCATTTCACAGTTTTGCAGCACATGGCAGTATTATCTCCATATATGCACGGACACATAGACATTGTACAGCATAAGAATCTGACACGGTCAGATGACTAGATCATGAAACATCATAATTGCGAGTTCAACGAATGGTTCAAAGAGTGACTGTGTGACACCCCTTTAGGTGATACACTAACATGTTTATCAAAAGGATCAACATTGTCGGTAGTTGTATGGAAAGGGTACTAAATCAATGGGTACATTTTTTATAACAAAGATCAAGACATCAAAAGCACGGTGCAGAATAGTGGTATCTGCATAGATTCTCTCAAAATAGATGACATGAAACAGATTCTCTCGAAATAGATGACACGAAACAACTCTACTATGGATACATAGATGAGATTTGGGAGCTAGACTAGGGGATAATTTAAAAATCCCTTTGTTTCGGTGCTTTTTGATCAATAAGGAGCAGGTTATACCTGATGATAAAGGACATACTACCGTGAACCTGGAACATGTTGCGTACAAAACAAACAATTCTTCCTTGCTCAACAAGTTCATCAAGTCTTCTGTATCATCGATCCATCGAACAAGAAGCAGCGTGTAGTTCTGGAATCAAAAAGAAGTATTGTCGGAGTGCAAAATGTAGTGGACGAGAAAGATTACAATAAAATTTACGAGTTTCCTCCTCGCGGTGACCAAATAAGTGTCAAGCAAGAAGTGACACCTAAACTGGCTCCCCACGTACGTAACGATCATCAAGAAGGAATAATTTTGTAACCAAACAGTGTAATATATTTTATGCCTTTGTCAAAGTTGAATGAAGTGCCTTGTAATATATTATGTAATATAACATATTCTTTATGAATTGTGTGAAGAAGAATCAAAACCTTGCATCCTTAATTACAATAAGTTCAAAAACTTGGGAGAGAGTTCTACTCAAACTTGCTAGATTATGTAGGTTGTGACAAAATGCATGATTAAAGTAATGATTTTGGGCTTGGATGAACCCGTGGATGCTGCTTTGGAGCTAGTCTATCCAACATCAGGAGAGCAGAGGGTACACAATGTTCCTCTAGCCCTTCATATGCAAAGGTCAATGTCTACGGTGTGAACAACACATTCAGGAACGTCAAGCTTTCCTTTCGCCGAATGGCGAGATCTTAACTCTAGAAAAGTGACATTTATCCAGTGGTCCCAGAGGGACATCTTCCTCGACCAGTCGTGGCCACTTAAGAAGGTTTAGGTGCCACCCTCTGAGCCATTGGTCCCTTTGACGCACTCCCCTCTCATATTGCTGGCTTTACCACCAAGAGCCGAAGGTTTATAGCTAGATGTACAAACAGTACAGTCGTCAAATGTGGCATTGCCATAGTATGGCGCGGGAAAGCGGTTGATGAAGATGCCCTCTGGCCAAGAGATGACCATCAATGAAATCCAAGTGATATATGACACTGGAGGGAGCCTCCAGTCTGCTTCGATTCAACAGACATACAAGGCCGAGAAATCACTGTTCCAGAGAACCAAGAATATGGCCTCCGAGCTTGGATGGGCTTGCGCAAAACCGAAGAAGCAAATGAGTGATAGTATCCCAGTCAAGTTCAAATTGAGCACCTCCTCCATGGGATGGGGCGACAATTCGTGGTGAGTTGGGACGACTTGTTCCTTATGTACTAGAAGCCTTGAATGCTAGCCTTATGAGATGCTTCACCTGTAACTGCTTACACTTGTACTCTATGTAAACTAGTATAATACCTATACATTTCGGTAATATTGTACTCTTTGCTCATGTATACATAGGTTCAGTCTTGTCCAAGCCAGAGAAGCAGAAGAAGACGTAGGATACGTTGACCACACCTTGGCTCTGAGCAATCCATAGATTCTTGTGAAAGGGTTGTTGAGGATTACATCCTCAATGTTATGATGGCCAACGAAGATAGAAAATTCATCATTTATCCTTTCAATAAAGGGTAAGTGCTATGTACTTGTTCATTTGAGATACTTTTTCACTTTGTACCTTCCACGCAACATCAATTAACTTGGAATAAATGACCATGTAGTTTAGTTATCATTTGTTTTCATTGTTATTATACTTGATGCGACCAAGGTCTATTACTTGGATTCTTACATTAGTAGGTGTACCAACTTCAAAAGGGTCTCAAAATTGATAGACAAGTAAAAAATTAAATTACCTCATATAACTCTATTGTATTAGGTCATTGTTCTAACTAAATTTTTTTTACCATGATTCAGAGCCTATCAAATCTTTCTTGCACGGGGAGGGGAAAACCAGTGGCGGGGGCCCTAAGCTATACCACTTCTATGAGTTTTTGGTATGTATCGAATAGCACAGTTCATAATATGAATTGCATACAACTTAATTCAGCTGAGCCTATCTATATCTTTTCAATGCCACCAATAGCCTGAGTTAAGCAATTTGTGTGGCTTCTATGTTTGCCACAACATGAAACTGCTCATGGGTCAATCTAGACCCAATAGCCCAATTATCGGGTATGCAAAATATTCCAAGTATTGTGTCATATTTTCTTGTTCTATATGCTAGCAGAATAATCTTCATATTGACAGCTTGCATCTATTGCCGTGACACAATTGCTAAATTCAACGGTTGCCATGATTTGATCAGAGTTGGTGGCCTTCATTGTGGAGAAAGTCCTCAAACCAAGCGGCGAGTTCGACCATGACAGAACCGATGATTGAGTGATTTGTAATGAGATATAGTTATCGTTCTGTACTTAAATGTGTTATGAATTCAATTCAAATGTGATCGATGTACTTGTTTAATTTTAGAATTTCTATCTTGTTAGGTTAATTTGTCAATTGAAATGTGAGTGTCAATATGCATTTGTATATATATGATGTATGTACATTGTGGGACGATCTGGGAAAGATCTGCATAACATTGGGATATATAAACTATCTTTACTGTATCGGGGTAGGTAGAAAAACTAAATTCTGTCTGCCAATCCCAAAACATATCTTAGCCAGTTCTGCTCCGGAACCGGCTAGGAAAATAGACTAAGCTAGTCAGTTCAGAAGAAAAACGACTATAATAATATATTTTCACAGTCAGTTCGGTGGGAGGAACCAACTGTAATAGTATAGTATCACAGTTGATTGTTTGACAGAACCGATTGAGTGAATGTTATCCTAGCCAGTTTCAAAATCGATTGAGATAACACATATTATTAGCTTCTCTTACCTACAGTCAGATATAAAACTGGCTTAGGTAGTAATTTTTAACCGGCTATAAATGCCGTTGTTGTAGTAGTGTCTGTCTTGATACGTTTAAAAAAAGTAAAACTCATTGATTATCTAAAACTGGTTAGACCTGGACACCAAAGCTACGAAATGGCTTTCAGTTGCAGGTTCGCCATTTCTTTCACCACGTGCGTGCAGGTGCCATCGGCGCCACGGACAGGAGAAAATCACTGCAAGGATGCCATGCAACCGCAGCGTCTATCACTCAAGAGGGTTCGAAACCGGGGTCGCCGCGCGCGGTCATGGCGACCAACGTAATAGAAGAATTTAACCCGTGTGGTGTGTGCCCACGCGGCAGACGCTGCAAACCTTTAACCGCAGCGGTCGCCACTTGCTTGACTCGCCGGCCGGTCGCGCTGGGAGCCGGCGGCGGAAATTAAAGGCATGGCAGAAGGCTGCCGTCGCCGCGTTCTACCGGTGGGTCCAGGGGGCAGCGTGTGGCAGGATCACGCCGTGCGGAGCCCACTGCACAGCGTCTACCCGCCGGTACTAGCTAACCTGTGCACGCGGCCGTGTATGCCTCTCGCTATCGTCGGTGGTACGTCCCGTCCGTACACTACTATAGGATGGCTAATCCCAGCCGGTTCATAAATGTCATTCCAGCCGGTTTAGACGACCGACTTGGATTCATAGTCTGGGATGTGACGGACCAATCCCAGCCGGTTAATAAACCATCTAATATAATAAATATCCGAGATGGTTCAGAGAGGCAACCGGTTAGGATACATAACAATATCCCAGACGGTTCGAACAGAGAACAGCCTGTGATACATGAAATATCCGGTTTGGCTAATCAACCGCCGGGATATGTATCAGATGAAAGATGGTTCTGCATCAAAACCATATGGTTTTTCACATATCCCAGATGGTTCTTTCAATTAACCGGCTGGGATATCAATTCACAGCACTATAATTTTCCTGGTTTTTCGGCTATCCTTAGGAATTGCTAGCCTTGCCCTCTGAAAACAGCAGAATAACAGACATGAAACAGATCTAATTGTCACATGCATCAAGTAGCAGAATCACAATCTCACATACATGAAAAATTTCTTGGATATCATCATCACATCACACATATATAATTGAACAGATTTGAAACTTAAGTAATTTGATATCTCCATAGATTTGCATATTCCACATCTCACAAATCTCAACATACATACAGTTGCAAATATAAGTAATAGAGGGGTCAAAAGTGCACTCAATTTCACTGCATAAGTAAACATATAGTCATAGAATTACAAAGAACACATCTTCTAGTGGAATTCACCTTCTTTCGCGATAACATCAGATAGTATGAACAAGGCAAAGTCCCCTCGGATTTGTTGTATGTATGTTTACAGGAGCCAAGGACTTTACTCCAATGTTGAACCCATCCTGTAATCATGAAGATTAAATTCAATAATAATTGTCAGTTAGAAATTTTAGATTCATCATTGATAGGTTAGCTTACCTTATGCTTTAGGCTTTTCATCCCATACAATATGAGCTTCATGTGATGGTTTACGTAGTAGCCACAAAGCCTGGTTCCAGCTGGCTGCTGGTGGCACTGCGGAAAAAAAATCCAGATTTATGTATAGGACATAACTTGATGTTTGATGAGATAAAATCTTGTTTTTTAAAGTTAGGCAGTATCTTGTAAGCAAAACAGTGTTTGAGAGTGTCAGAGCCACCCTGATTTGCAGAAGCCGCCCATGCCCTATGTGGTAGGAGCATCTTGCTCAGCACGGATTTGCAAAATAAAGTAAAAAAAGAAGAATGTATGGACGATTGTTTTCTAACCTGTCGATTAAACCATTGACTACGGACCAGTCCCTCTTTTTATACCTTAAGGAATCAAGGTAATAGACCTTCTTCCACACCTTCTCGATCACGATCAAGATCCAGTGTCCTATATAGAAAATGATTTCTCTTTTAATAACTTACACCTAGTTGAAAGCCAAAATCAGTTGAAGAATGCATGCATCACTTACTCCTAGTTCTAGGCAAGACATATTATTTCTTTGTCCTGTAGCTAGAGTAATGCGTTGTGAAGTATTGCTCGACAAGATCCTTATCTAGCGCTAGGCTTTCCATGGAGACCAAGTGTGGGTCGAGGTAATCTATTGGGAGGTTCTTTTTTCTTGACAATTGTATCATGTATCTATGTAGACATACATAAGAAAACAATGAGCTATATGAATGTATGAACGTGAGGGTATTATGTGAATGTAGACCAAAGTTGTAAACACTTACAATGTGCAGCATCTCATCAAGGAGGCGTCCAATTCCTAGAGGTTAAAGAGATCAAATAAGTCCTCGTAGTCTATTGGGCAGAATGATGGGTTATGCTTGAAATGATCAGCTCGGAATTGCACTACTATACTGGATTCCCTTTGCATGCCCGGTGCATTAGATCTTTCCATGTAGTGAGCATGTAACCTCTAACAAATAATCCCAACTGAACTAAGATCTTAATCGGATAACATTGGTTCTCCAAGCACGAACCTGCAAGCTACCTCCATGAAAGGGACATCCTCATATGTCTAGTTCGCTTTCCCCTTGGCCCCTTTTTTGTAGTCCTTGCTGGAACACTCTTTGCAGGCCGCACTGGTATAATACCACGGCTTTCTTGGTGGGGCTCAATAGCCAATTGCTCAGGCACCGAAGGAGCTTGAACGGGAGGAAGTACCATAGCTTGGCTTTCTTGCTGGGGCTCATTAGCTGGATGCTCTGGCGCTGAATGGGTAGGTATCTTTGGCGGTGAAGAAAACAACAACACAATCCCAACTAGACACGATGGCTCAGATTGTCGTGTCTCGATCACAATGTCTTTCTTAAGCCACTAGATGAACTTCCCAACGGCTTGTCCAAGATGATTTATCTCGGCATCGGGATCAGTATGGGAAAGTGGGATATTGTTGTACTGGCAGTTGGAGAACATGTCCACGCCGACTTTTGCATACCCTGGTGTTAACGGGACATTGTTGACCACATCTCCCTCCACTGGCGGATACGCCATCCCATAAGCTACCTCTAGTGTGAAATCCATGTTTTTTAGCTTCACGTATAGCTTGCATGACGTGGGATGCTGGATCTCATCAACTGGGTTTGTGCCGCTGCTATCGTCAACAACATCAATGGATGCGCAGCTGCTCCGTCGACCACCGGGACTGCCTACGGCTCCTTCACCCATGTGTTACGCTTTTAGCTGTTCAAACATTTGAGCCATCTCCGCTTTGAGTGAACTCTCTATAGCTTCCTTCATCTGCTGAGCATCATGTTTAGCTTTTGCCTGTTTCCTCTCCTTCCGAGACTCTAGGTTGCTCAGGAAAGCTTTCCATCAAGAGACGTACAACCCATAGCCCTGCATACGACCTGGATGCTCAGCATTGCCCAAAGCCTGGGAGAGTATATCTTTCACTCTATCGCTCACGAAGGAGCTTTGGGATGATTCTGAGCTCAACAGCTCCTACAAGAAGGCTTACATGTTAGATCTCTTACTAACAAATTGTGTAATAATCACACAATTTGAAGAGGTAGTTCTCTTACCATTCTCTGGTACACCTCCTGGTCAGCCGGATTAGGGAAGGAGAAAGCGCCCTTACAATCAGGCTTTGCCCTAGCCCGAAGCCAGTCTCGGCCCCTGAGGGTTGTCGACACTAGAGAAAGGAGGCTCAGTGCCCACCAGTCATGCCTCCTCATCCTCCCTTTCCCATCGGCTCCTTTTGTCTGCATACCCCAACGTGCCAAGTCGATGGTGGTGTCTGTTTTTGGCGGCAATAGCCTTGTTTGCTTTGCTCTTAAGCCGGAAGTCGTCCGCCCTCTTCATCTCCACAAAGGTTTCCCAGTCTCCGGGATTAATGAACCCATACTTCTTAAATGGCTCTTTATCCTTTTCAACGAACTTTTTTACTAAGAAGCTCTTGAAATTCTTCCATGACTTATCTGCTGCTAGACCTGTAGCTCTTCGCACTTCAGCTTCAAGTTCAGAGGGGACTTCAAATGACAATAAGATTTCATCCACCACTCCCTTCATCTCCGCCTTACTAAGCTGCTTCCATGACGTTAACGTGATGTTAACTCGCTCCCATGCTACAATGCCACAGATTGTTCTAAACTTCTTCATCGTTTGTTCTGGTTGAATAGGGGCTCCAGAGTACTCATCAACAGCGGCCACGACAAATCTGACGTCCGGCTTCTGCAACCGCTTTTGACCTTTACGTTTTGTTGTTGCCGAAGAGTCTGGCATGTTAGGCGGCGGCGACCCTCCTGGTGGGGATAAATTCTCTGCAGACATATCTACCAAATTCTCTACATTCTCAAGTTGTCATGCTTTAGAAACAAGAAGTGATAGATAATAAAACAATTTACAAATAATAATGGATAAACATTAATATCCAAACTTAGGTCCTGTAGTACATCCCTTACTTAAGAAAAGAAGAAGAATAAATATAGATCAATATAAATATTTTGTATAGCTCTCCATATCACAACAAGAGAACTATTACTTCCTATTTTTGGATCCTATAACTTCTTCAAAGGACTAAAAGCACTGATGAATATATAACAAGCTAGTCACTACTGCAGAACGGGCTTCTACTGACGGGCCAATAACCCCCTCTACTGACGGACCGGGGGCCCGTCACCCTGGGAATGTCAGTGGAGGGGTGATCTCCACCGACAGGCATGATGACCGTCAGTGTAAACCACTCACCACTGACGGTCGTATGATACGTGACCGTCAGTGGTAGGACTTCACCACTGACGGTCGCTTATCATACGACCGTCAGTGGTATCATGTTACCACTGACGGGCTGTCCCTACGCGACCATCAGTGGTAGGACCTCTAGCTTGGCCATACGGGCTATCAGCACTGACGGGCTTCCTATACTCGCCCGTCAGTGGTAGGACCTCCAGCTTGGCCATATGGGCATCACCACTGACTGGCTTTTGTTAAGTGCCCGTCAGTAGAGCTTCTGTTGTGCATTTCCATTCAGCACCTATTGCACAAATATATTCACAATTTTCACAAATATGTTCACAAATTTCACAAACATTCACAATTCTCACAAACATAGTCACACTTCAAGTGCAACATTAGAACATAGCTATGGAAAAATCTTGTCAGGCAATCAGATATCAACATCTAAAGAGTCATATTAGTAAAATTTGTAAAACAGACTATTCTTCCCAATGCAAACATGTGAAGACATTTGCTCAAATAGCTAGAGAACACAATGTAGATGTTTAATTAGCAAAAATGGGAAGTAATAACACTACAACTACTGCTACCTTCGTCTCTTGCAAGCATGATCGTATTGCATAGCAACAAACCTAGGAACAAGAGAAGAACAACTGGAGGTAGCTAGGACATCCGTACATTGGAATAATCTAGAATCGGTGGGTGCAAACTCATGTGAACAGCCGATGTCGGTGGAGTCGAGCTCGGTGGCGGCAGCAGCAACAGCGTGGAGCTCTAGGCCAACGGTCGTCCTCCTCGCCGGCGGTACGGCTCGGGGGCGGAAGGTGGAGATTAGGGCAATGTGGGGGCTGAAGGGCTCGAGGGAGGCAGTGGAAGGGCTCGGGGGCGGCGGTGCAAGGGCTAGAGGGCGGTGGTGCTAGGGTCAGGGGGCGGCGGCGGCGGCGGTACGGCTCGGGGGCGGCCGGTGGTTTGGGCAGAACTTCTCAGGTGCTCCAGGGTCTGTTGGGACGATAGATGAATGTGCATGAGAGGTCGTGCACGTGGATGTCGAGTAAACGAATTGCTAAATATCCCAGACGGTTTAAGCACAGAACAGTCTGGGATACTAATATCCCAGACGGTTGTAGACACAAACTGCCTAGACAGTTATATCTCCCAACCGTCTGCGATATGCATAGTATCCCAGACGGTTATACCTTCCAACCGGCTGCGATATGTATAGTATCCCAGACGCTTACTAAAATGAACCATCTGCAATACGTATAATATCCCATACGGATGTAGAGTTAAACCGTCTGTGATATTAGTATCCGGGTGAATCCATCTGGGATAGGCCTTGTACCAAACGGTTGCTCGTAAGAACCGTCTGAGATACTTATCGCATATGAGCAGACCATTTACAAATCACAGAAGTTCACAGTTTTCACAACAATATATAGCACATGAATAAGAGGCAGAAGTAAAAACATACATACATCCATTTCACATATACAAAAGATCAGATCA
>JAGXJF010003516.1:0-86562 GCA_019208055.1 Stipa capillata
ACTCAGCCATACACAAACGAGGATAGGTCTCCGGTTTGCCCGCCTATCCCCCCCGTGGACAGATAGTTGCCCTCCGTGTTGTCCCGGTAATGGCTCCATGATCAGTAGCACTAGACCCACAGTTAACTTGTATACCATTGCATACACACGCCATATTAGAATACGATCATGAAATAGACCGTCAAGGTCGCGAAGTTATCCATAGATTAAAACCTGCTAGCCAACGGCGGATTAAAAATTGCAACGAAATATACAGTGAGTGCATGATAGTAGCCGCACCCACCAGTATGTCATACCCGACAGGCCAACCTGACTCGGGTTACGCCTTAGCCTCTTCACCGAAACATAATCCAGTATATCCTGAGTGACGCTCTCTTTCGTCTAGGCCAAATCAAACAAAGCCGCGTGAGTAGCATGCAAGTTTTTTTACCGGCAAGCCCGATAGAAGAAGTATATAAACGGACAATTTCATGCAAGGTTTGTTCAATAAAAAGCTAACTCTTTACCCTTAATTGAATGCTGGAGCGGGAAAAGTAAGTTTTTCTTTGAATACGATGATAATAGATTTTCAAAGCATTCTGAAAGCAAGACACTGTCTTCGACGGTCAGTCAGTATTACTGGCAGTGCAGAGTTAGACCTTTCGCAGTAGACAGTCAATTGTCCAACTAAGAGGGTCGACTAACCCGTGCTATCGCCTCAAGCCATCCTTAAAGCCTACCCGTGACTCGCCACCTTTTGCAACAGGCTAAGTTTTACTTCCTCGCAATTCCTCATAAAAGCCTGATAGCTCAAACTGCACACTGTGCGACACATCATGTCACCTCCTTAATTCCCATACCCAAGATTTCGCACAACCAAAACTTAGTTCTAAACAGCTGTGTGGCCTTCCCAACCGTATGTGTCCATCAACGAGGGACGGGCCTATTCGGAATAGATTTTAACACTCTGCCAGAGATTGTATGCGTCTTTCCACAAGATTAAGCCCCCCTTGTGCCATGGACAACTAGTTATTGATTTACAGCCATTTCCTTATTAGCAACACTATCAATGCAAGTCGACGATCAAATGTTGAATAGTCGTCTTTTGTTGGTAAGTTTGTTGAATATCAGTTTACTGCCAGAATTTATGGAGAATGGTGCTTTATCAGGGAGGATGAGATGGAGGATGTGACACACGAGTCCATCAACTTCCATTGCTATATCTCCGATATATACTACCATATAGTGTACCGCGAATCAACTTTAAATATTGGGTGTTGATATTTATACTAATATAATAGTGGAGATGCGCGCAAATTGAGCATCATCAGTTGATTGGATCATTCATGAGTTACACTAGATTCTGCCCCGCGTCGTGCTTATACTAGATTTTCTTTCGCACAAAAGACAAAATTTCATCTACCATGCATAGCAGGACATTGAAACTACCCAACCTTAACTTATGAGGACAACTAAGATATCACCCTCTCAGCATGGCTCAAAAAAAAGATATTCACCCAACCCTCTCTTTCGTCAATTTTTATGCATAAGCCATTTTAGGGGTAACGCGAGCACCTCTCTACTTTATAGAGTAATGCTTCCTTTCTTCTGCGTTTTTATACCATATCAACTTACCATGCCGTATTTACATATGTTTTGCCATAGATCAGGTTTCGCATGCTAAATCCGACATGTTCTAAATATTAGCGGGAGAAAATAAATAACAAAATATTTTCTGAAATTGATATAATCACAGCTTGCACGTAAAAGCAAAGCCACATGTAGTTTTTAGCCTTATAAACAGTATATACATACAAAAAGGAAAATATTTCTTCTTGCAAGTCAATACTCTATCCGGGGAAATGGCAACGCGCATAAGATGAGAGTCTTACCCTACCAGTACTAGAGGCCTACTACTTATCCCGCCGTCACTCGCGTCCTCTCTCCGCTCCTCGAGATTCAGCAATCCCGAGGAGAGCGAGCCATGATAAGAAAGCTTGGCACAGGTAAGATCGTATCCCTTTCGATAGCAGGCTTCTTAATCCCCAGCGATCATTCTCGTCCTCAAGGAAAAATTGAGAATTATTTTCAGTCCACTAGCTCTAGATCTGTAGCTGTATAGTCAGATAAGTCGTCAGGAGAGTTCTAGAAGCAAACGACCATAGATAGAGGACGCCGAATAGCTATGACCCACCACATAATAACAGAGCCCCGATCTACACGCCGGTGAAAGTATCGTGCTGAATCCAGAGTACTGGCTTACGCTACCTTTATTCAAATCAATAAAGTGTACTCGACAATCTCTCTTTTGTGCTGCCATAGACAAAACCAGCCGTCTGTTCCAAGAATTGGCATGAAATAGCCTTAGAGATTCAGGATCTTCATTATTAGCAATACTCATTCTGGTCCAGGCCCATGGAGCCGGTAACTACCTTCAGTCCACATCTAATTGTGTACTGCGGATATATATGATGTGCTTGACATTAATTACTTCCAGCCCTGATAAGGCTCGTCCTGCTATCCAATATTCCGTTTCAGCGTTCTATATATTTCTTACAAGCACCTCTCTCTATCCCAAGCGCGAGAACCTTCTAAAGGTTAGCCGTCTGAGAATCCTCCTTATTGCAGGCATAGCGCTGCAATTGCAGAACAAATATATTAAACATTCTGAACGATCCCCAAAAGCCCGAACAGGCTGGGAATTAGTCAATCACGTAGCTGTATGACATGGCATATATTATTAGATCGCAAAATATGACGCTCTTCTACTATTTTACTAAAAAGAAGTAAGTAAAGGTTTGTGTTGTAGGTTGTGAGATGTATGAGATAGTAGGGCGGTATTTTTGTCTTTTTATTTTTTCCACAAAAAAGATAGCATCCATACTGAGCATCGACTATAGGACTATTTCATATCCTCGCTTTATACTTACCTGTAGTATTTTTCTTATATTGGTACTTATGAAATCAGAATATATAGATTGTCATTGCTACTCCTGAGTTACCATCAAGCATAGAATCTGTAACGAACGGGAGCTCAGCCTGAAGAATGAACAAGCGTTGGAGACAGTAAGATGGAAGTATGCGTCGATGTGATATGGTGTAAAGCACTTAGTGAAAAACACCTTGGGATTAAAAACTGATGGAAAGAGCCTTAAAAGCCGACATCTATTTACCAGCCATTGAAAAAAACCTCAGCAAATCAAACAGAAGCTCGCCATCTTGAATTAGCGAAACCACATTGAAAATAGAGAATCGAAAGCCAAAAAACATGGATTCAGTTTCACCATCCAAGAACCCTAAAAACCGAAGCTACACGTCAACCCCTAGACACAGGCCAGGAAGAAATCTGATGCGCGCAGCCGTCCACGAAGCCCCAGACACGCCAGCCGATAGATATCCACAACCCTTTTTCCTTTTTTAAGAAATCCTAACAAACCAAGAGGCGACCGTGACAGACGCAAGATTATATATATATACGGAGGAAGATAGACGACGACAAAGCGCCGCCGACGCTGATCACGGACGTCCGACAGCGCTGCAGGCCTCGTCTGCCTTCCTCCACTCTTCAAGACGACGAATCTCTCCAGTTCATGTGCATGCACGTAACGCATACCCAATCAATCAAATCATATCTGTCAAGCATGCCACGCATATATTAATTTCGTTGTATTGTATATAGCTCGATCCATTAATCTGACCGTGCTTGATTGTAACGGCATGCGTGCTTGACCCCATGCCGCTGCAGTGACGACCGTCGGGACATGTGATCTGCTCGTTCGCTGGCCGCGACAGTGATGCCGCGCCGCGACCCCCCCCTCCCGGCGAGACTACGCCTGGGACGCAGGCCTGGATGAAATGCAACCGAAGTGAGAGTCCCTCAGCGGCTGCCAGTGCCACCCACGCGCGCCGCCACGCGCCTACATGCCAGGCCCAGCCTAGACAGGCCCACACGACGAGCCCCTCCGCCACGCGCCGTCGCCACTGCCCCCGCGAACGCCATGCGCTTCGCCGAACGCACAGCTGCACTCATGCCGTCCACTTCGCCGCACGCGCCACGGGTGGCCGTGCCACCACCGCAGGGGCGTAGCGCCGGGGCGAAGCTTCGACGTCCAGCCCTCAGCGACTGGAGCATCAAGTCGTTCGCAGTCGACCTCAACGACACTTCCGACCGTCGAGGGGGCGCGCGATCAGGACCACGCCGCGTCGCCAGCCGTAACCTGCTCGTGCTGGACGTGACACAACGGAAAGTCGCTTCGAGCCCGCGCCCTGGTCTTGGGTTCTCGCATCATACGTCCTCGCCGGACGCCTGACCGCCGTCGCACAGCTGCCTAGCTGCCAGTGCCCAAGTCGCGACTCTGCTACTCGCGCATATTTACCGCGCCCGCGTAGACCTCAGCGTTCGCCTTGCCCTACCAACCGCGTGAACCGACGTCTAGACGTGGCCGATGTCACCGAACTCTCCGACGGGCTGCCGACGACGCACGACATGTTCCAGGCCGCCCAGTGCTCAAGTACCGTTCGATCGAGACGACGAGGCGATACCGTCGAGGTCACGAGTTCGTGTTCACCTCCAGATCGATCGTACGATCATCGTCAGCCGACGAGGATGTCAAGTTAGTGGTGCAAGCAGACCATGTATAGACTGCGAGTTAATACGTTTGAGCTATAGAACGGAGAAAATTCGACACAGTCGCCCAACATATACAAACTTTACATCTTTCATTATAGAATCATGAGAGTGAGCTATAGTATAATCTTTTAAAATATATAAATATATTCTTTCTTTTAATACTGTAGCAACTGAGCGTTAGTTATATACAACTAACGCCTTTGTGCGGCAAGTCCGTTAAGAGATATAATATAATAGAATCAGTTTAATGTCATAAGGTCAGACATATTAACCATTAAAGTTTAATCGAGAGAATTCATGCAAATCTCCTCAAGGATGGGATTAGAGGTAGAACCGGGATTACATCAAAAGCCCAGCCAACTAATGATTCAGGAGTTTAAACACATGTCTACCATACACACGTAACAACAAGGCAAAATCTTACAAAATTATAATACACGGTTAAATAGCATAAAACTACATCACTAAACCTTCTGCTTTATGCCATTAAATAACACACCGTTGATTTTTTATAAATGAATAAATAAGAAATAGGAGTTAAGCAATAGGCACTTCCAATAAGATGGACTCTGTGTGTGTTAAACGGACGCGGTAGTAGAAAATTTTGGATCACACAGAAGCTCATCATAGCTACATGAGTGAACAAGCCATCTGCTCAATGACGGGTAGCAAAGCAGATAAGATAACGATCTATATTCCAATTCTGCTCAAATACGAACATACAGCACTCAACAAAGTCATGCAACAACTGAGTCCAGCACATATGCAACATACACCGCCCAAGGCTTCTAATTAGCCTGCTCTGATCATCTCTGCTCTCAATGCCATGGGCAGCAGAAATTCAGATTCGTCTAGCCTTGAGTGAAACTCTAGAGCCGCAGATAACTATGCAAGCTAAGATTCGTCTGCATTCCGGCGCAACAAGCTGCCTAATTAGCTCAGGCATGGAAGCAGCTTGCCTTAATTGTGCCCAGAGCACTAGAGCAGAGAGACCTCAGTTGGAGAAACGGAAAGAGGTCTCAAGTTTCAACCCCATAAGGATGTGAGGGCTCATCAAGGCATACAAACTGAGATTCGCTATCACCTGCATGATTGAGCTGCCAGGGGAATCAGCTTCTGTCCAAGTGTCCTAAGCATTATATCGTGGCAGCAGCGTGCTTCAAAGGCGTGAGCGGCCGGGAGTCTCCACAAAAGCATTTCAACATTGCCTTCCACTGGGGAACATGGTAGTCAATGGAACCAGCTCTCTTCCTAGCCTGAGCCAACCAGCAACAGGAACTAGCGTCCGCCCGGCCCAACGCTGAGTAGCAGCTCTGTCATCTATCTTGCTCCAGCAATGCGTAATATGATTAGTTATCATTTTTCCTTTAAACAGCCTTGCAAAAACGGGCCTGTGGCAAACCACGTGTCCGCCATACTATCATCTTATATCATCACTGCTCGCCATTTTCAGAAGGACAGGCCGGCTCGTCTGAGGTGCGACTCATGCCCCACACCCACGTGCGTACCTTAGTAGTCGTCTGTTCCACAGTGGAATCATACGGAGAAGCTTAAGCGAGCGTCGTCGCATATGACTGAGTGGAAGTATCCTCCTGACTGGGTTAGCATTACGTTATTGGAAGCTACATGAGAAGAAATCGCGAGGAAAGATTCTACTCCCAACCAAGAATACAGCGTACTGCTATAAATCGCGGTTCCGGTTCAGAATCGTCACCATCGGGAAGGGAAACCTAGTAGGAGGAAAGTTCGTGGATTGGATGAGGATATAGTCATCTCAGACCAATGCAAAAGGAAAATCAAGCGCAGATGTGTCAATGAGAGCAAGGGGAAATGCCTGATGAAAGGGAACTTAGCATCAGCGAGTTGCGGCGTTTTCTGTGGTTGGCATCGCCGAACGAAAGTTGGTCCTCCCTGTCCAAGTGTTAAATTCCTGCATCCACTAAATCATTGGATTTGCACTTATCTCAGATCTGCCCAGTGAAACCTTTTATCAGAACTAATACTGTCTGGCCAGCACTAAAAAATTCTCTCCGACAGTTCAGAATGCATCCATGACTCTTTCTGGTTCCAATATGTCACTGGTAGATGATCAATGAAGTTAAACTAGCCCTTGCCGGCAACATAAACGATTGGATAAGCGCATGATCAAGTCTGCAATAGGAGAAAATCGCTACAAGGGGAATATCATTTAATCAGTATCTAAACTTACTTCACCACAAGTGATTGGACCTATCTAGCCAAAATGAAGCAGGAAAACATAATCACTCTAGAAAACATGTGTAAAACAGCACACTGCGTAGGATGATCATGTGCAAGGAAAACCAAAACAGGCTTTCCTCACTTAGTCAGACATGCATATAGTTAAGATATTTATAACGAAATCTATATTATCATGGCATAATTCACAAAAAGCATATCTATCATGAGGTTAGTTGTATAACCGCATCTATAGACAGGTGGGCATGGCCTGGACATTGTGGCATATATCTATTTCCCCATGTTCAGATACAAATCAAAAACCAACTGAGATACAGGAGCCCTCTGCGTGTTAATACTTGATCTTTTTAAACAGACAAGAATTTGCACACAATCCATATGGAGGTTCTAGTTTACAGCGCAACTGACAATGAAGCGCCCACTACGCTCTGTGTGGCAGTCTACTAGGCAGTTGGTTCCTACGAATCTCCAGGAGTCGGTAAGCGTAGTAACCATTGTTACTTTGCTCGCGCGGAACACAATTAAGCTATGAACGCTCCTCCATTGATGTTAAAATTAGATGACTAACCGAAAATGGTTAGCTGCGAAACTGAATTTTTTGTTTTTACCAACCAACAAAACAAAACACCCCTTAATTTTGTTTTTCTAAAACTGAATGAGCAAATAAAAACGATCAAGGTGGCGCCATTTTGATCAAAAATTAGAATTTTGCTTTTTTAGAAACCATGTATGCAAATAATCCATTGGTGTATCAATTCTTGTAAATCCCATATATAGTCTTGATCTAGATGCCAATAGTGTAGGAATCAAAGTAAGGTGAGATAC
Organism: Stipa capillata; assembly: GCA_019208055.1. Lineage (NCBI taxonomy): Eukaryota > Viridiplantae > Streptophyta > Magnoliopsida > Poales > Poaceae > Stipa > Stipa capillata. The sequence goes on from JAGXJF010003516.1 coordinate 7,652, forward strand.
CAAAAGTTGGTCGTTGTCCGCGTTTTACCGTCCAGGGTGCGGGGAACGATGGAGCTGGTAGTCGGCTGGCGTATCGCAAAGGACGCTGAGAACCAGTCCCAGTCGCGCGCCGTGGCAGGCCGGAGCACTGTGCAGCACGGCGCGGAGGCGTTAGCGTGCCGGCGAGGGGCCGAAGAGAAACCCGATGCGTCGTCCCCGCGACGTGGCCGTTCTTCCCACAGCGACAGCAGCAACGTATTTCGCAAGGATCGACGGCGCGGGCTGGCGTGAGAGGCGTGCGCACCCCGGCAGCACGACCCAAGTGATTGGTCCCAGCGCGCTTCAGCGTTGGCAAGCGTCGGCGGACGAGGCTGGAGAACGTTCGTCTCGAGCTTCAGCGTGCGGGTGGCTGCGTAGACCGCGAGGAGCGCAGTCTGAGGAGGCGAGCGCCCGTCGCAGCGCACACCGGCGCCGGTGGAATGAGGTAGGGCCGAGGCCAGCGGCGGGGCGGGTCGGGGCCGCGCGACGACGGGTCGCGCGGCGGCGGGGATTGCGCGTTGCGGCCTCGAGAGGGCGGAGGCGCGGCGGGGCAGAGGGAGAGGCGTAGGAGCCGAGGCTAGAGGAACGAGCGAATAGCGACACGACGAGGAGGATAGGAAGACGGAGAACAGGCCGACGAGGACGAGGAGACTCCACCGCCACCTCTCGCCGGCGCCGGCGCCCCCTCCCCGATGCTCCCTTCGTCACGCAGATCCCATTGGAAGAGCACAGGAGGGAGCCGGCACCCGACGCCGTAGCGCCGATGATTCGCGATCACGTGCCGTTACAGTGCGGGGAGATGGAGCGGCGGGCGGTGGGATCGGCTCGCGGCGGTTGAGTCGCCGTCGTCGGAGGCGCTATAGACACTACGAGCGCGAGAGCCATCGCGTTCGCGGCGACACAGGGAGTGGATTTTTTATATTTCTATTTTCGTTTTCGCGACGTGAGTGTGACCCAAGAAGTTGTCTTCGGGCCAGATTCTGAGAATGCACAGCACGTGGGCCATGGGTGAGCGGCCTGCCAAACCGCGGCCGCTCTGCATCATGGTCCTAGTCGTAGAGTGAAAATCAGTATGTGTACAAGTATATAAATTTATAAACTCGTAGGACAGTACAAATACGAATGTGGTTTCTTTGACCACTAGTCGGGCACAAACCCTCTAACCAAGCGCCTAAATCATGATCCACAAAAAATAAATGTGGCGTCTCAACCATCACTTGCAAGCAGGCAATTTGGAAATAAAGGAAATAGGACTGCCTCAGCGTTTTTCTATACAAAAACTTAATATTTTATCTCACCAACTTTCCGATTAGGGAAAAGATGCGATACAATTAGTTTTGTAAAAAACGATGAAAACAACAAATCTTAAGATCTATACAACTCTCAAAGGCGGGAAATAGGCAGAATAGTATATTCACTCCTCCAGCAAAACTAGCAAATCAAACAACCTGGCAACCGTGAATATCTCTGCATCCTTGCTAGATATCACGATGCATATCTGTCAAGCATGCAGTTCCATCTCTGAGTTGAACAACGTATAGGAAGTTTTAACACGCGTGATATCATGCTTAGGAGACCGCCGACCAGACGACAGAGATTTCATACAGCCGCCATATGCACAAAACACATGCTAGTCGTCTGGCATGATCTTGGAATCTGATACTTAACTTGTTTGTTCATTGCCTTCAATAAAAGCAGGATGATCTTTATGTCATGTCCGCGCAAGGAAGCCAGCTAAAAAGCAATGTACTGCTTACTACGATGGAGCAGAGATATATCTGATGTGAAATGATGAATGCAGGTTGAGTTTCACACTGCAAGCTGTGAGGGCATTATGCTTGACTTGGGCGGGGCGGGAGGATGAGACTGATGGGATGTTCGATGTCTTTGCAGACCCAACTTTGAGTCTCCCTTTGCTTCGCTTGCGAGTTACATCTTTCTTGAGCATCATCATTCCGCACTGCTTTGTTGTGTTCCTTTCTACAAAAGGCTTTGGCTGTGATCCAACAAGAAAGGGGCATCTTTCGTGACGGTGAGAAAGATTGTGTATGATCGAACGTATGGTATGAGACAGTCGGCACTGATGCTGCATATGAACGTCTGAGTGTTTTTCAAAGAGATAAAACAAAATATTTTCAGTGAGTATTTCTAATTGAGAAAACTTACACAAGCACCCATCTCCATCAGCAAAACTCTTTAGCAGGAAGATGGCATAATATATTTCTCCTTATGTATAATTTCTATAGCTCCAAGTAGTTGACCTAGCTCTACATTTTTCTATGAAATTCTAAATACTGATAAATCATTTTTCTTATTAAGAGTTAATTCATTTTTTCACAGCCAAGTGCTGGGACAAAGTGATATAGATTTCTACATTGTGAATTTTTCTGACACAACTGCTACTAGAGATTTTACACATTCATAATTCTAAATTACGAGATTTTAAAGACATGTGGTACAGATAGGAAGGTCCAAGCCAAACCCGCCTCATAGGTCGCCGAGCATCTGCAGTGAGACTCCAACATGTAGTGGTGAAAAAGGAATCGCCTCAAGCACTAGACGAGACCCAACTTCATCTTGCGCATTCAGAGGGAGGCCGGGCCAGGCTTAGGAAATCGAGCACGTGAAAGGCGATAAAGCGCTAAGACGTGCGACACCTCAGGGTCAGCTTCAATATCGGACCTTAACGTAGGTAGTCTACCGCCGTGGACACATGATGGGTAGGTGCCAATCATGGCCCACATCACTTACCAAGCATCTAGGATTTAGTCCATTCTATTCCCGGTAAAACGGTAAATCTAGAATTGGGTGTTAACATCTAATTAAGTTATATCACAACAATTTTAGATATGTGTGGATTGAAATCTATTTCACTTATTACAAGGTTCAACTGGTTAAAGGGAGAATGACTCTTTATCATTGGATCATTAATTTAACTAGAAAGTTTCTCTAAAATATCTGGAGATTGTCCTAAATATTTTCTTACTATCATACGAAATCCAAAATGAAATCGGTTCTAAATAGAAATAAATAAATTATATATAGTATATATCACAAAAACTAAGAGGGAGAGAAGAAGTGAAAATTCATATATTTAACTCCGGACGAATAAGCCAATTTTGTTTTCTTTCTTTGAGATATTTACTCAATGTTCTCAAAACAGTTATGTTTATTCTTTTCTAGTCGTCTCTAATATAGGACGTGGCAATGTGGGTGTCACATGGCCCGTGAAGGCCGTGAGCACTTAAAATAATATTTGGAATATCAAATTTTAATGTTTATAATAAAACTCACTTATTTGTTCTATAACGATTTAGTTATCGGGGCTCGCATCGGTTCATCCTGCCCAGACTCATTTTACTACTGCGGGCCAGTGTCAAGTTAAACACCCTTATCTTCAAGATTATGAAAATTACTCTAATTAATTTACACACTTCAATTAAACAGGTCTAGCAACAAAATAACAAAGTTACACACCACCAGACCATATATAAATCCTAAAGAACAAAACCCTATATGATATTGACAATCTTCAAAAGAGAGAAGATATTTGAACATTGTCCCCTAACTACAAGACAAACCAACCAAAAACAAAAACCCCACCCAAACACGAAAATCAACATAGAAAAAAAGAACAATAAGCACAACAAAAAGAACACAAAAAACAAACCCATCCTTATCATCATCTCCCCAGTTTCCCACCTTGCTTGCTCCCTCATCCCACCCTTGGCTGGCTGCCGTCTCCTCAGAATTACACGCCACAAAACCAAAATCGAACTGATTGAAACTATATATTCACGAGATAAAAATTACAGAGCAGCCATAACCTAAACCCTCACCTTATCCTCTCTCCTCCTCCTCCTCCCTTCTCCTCGACGACAGACTCCTCCGGAATCCTCACTTCTGCCTGCTTCTCGCTTCGTTGCTTTTGGGGCGGAGCAAGAGGCTGCAGCCATGGCCACCACGACGCCCGAGTCGCGCCCGTGCGTCGACGAGAGGCTCGGCGGCGGCTGATGGGGACGAGGCTGTGGCGGCGGAGGAGAGCAAGAGGGGTGGGCGGCGGCGGCGGCGGAGGGTGGGTGGGAGGAGGGGAGGCGGAGGAGCGTGAGATTTGAGGGGAAAAGGTGGGAGCTTTGGTGGTCCGGGAGGACGAGAACGGGGAGGTGGAGCGGAAGACGGTCGGGAAGGTGGAAGGTGCCAGGAGGGAGATGGGGAAAGGTGAAAGCTTGGAGGAGGGAGGCCGCGGCAAAGGAGGAGGGAGGAGACGAGGAATCGGCGCGCTGCGAAGATGTGAAAGCTGGCGTCTTGGCACAGGGCGCCAGCGGCGGTGGAGCCCCAATACGGCGAATGGGCGAGGGGATGTTCCCCTGATGCGCCAGTGGGTGAGGAGAGGGAATTGGGAGAGGAGCGGGAAAAGTGCGACTTTGGAGGTGAGGATGCGGCGGCAAGGTGGGTATGGTCGATGCCGAATTGGCTGAGGAGAAGCCAGAGGGCGAGAATGGTGCAGAGGTGGGTGCTCGGAGGTGAAAGATGATGCGGAACTTGCAGCGAGAAGGAGGTTACGCTTCTATCAGGAGCATGGGCGCCAGCGGAACCAGAGGATAAGGTGGCCTCTGTGAGCTGAAGTTAATGGCGAATCGGGTGGCAAGGCAGAAACGTCTGCCTGAGTCGTTGCGGTGGGAGATGAAGTGCTCCAGAAGCATCATTTCGTTGAGAAGGAGGCTGATGTGGAAAACAAGGCGGCAAGCCTGAGCAGTCAAAAAACATCCCAAGTCCAGTGGTAAGTGGCCATGTTCAATCTAGTTTTGTGCAATAATGTTGATACTATGGGAATCTATACATTCTAATTACCCAACCAGGTTATTGACGACGGTAGCTTAGAGAACCATGCCTAATGTGGAAGACAAGGTTGGCAAAGCCTGAGCCTGAGAGCAATGCAAGTCCAGCGGTAAGTGAGGCATGTTCTTTCTAATTGCTTGCTACTAGTGTCGACACTAGTAGGGATGTGAAACAATTCAAATGACCTGCTTCAAGCAGGTTATTGGCCGATGGTAGCTGGGACAACCATGCTAATGTGGAAGACAAGGGGGCAAAGCCTGAGCCAGAGAGTGATGCAAGTCCAGTGGTAGGGGCATTTCCAATCTAATTATGTTGCTACTAGTGTTGACACATTATAGGGATTTAACAATTCAAGTGACCCAAACCAGGTTATGACAATGGCTAGCCTGGAGAACCAGGCTAATGTGGAAGACAAGCAGCAAAGCCTGAGCCAGAGAGTGATGCAAGTCCAGTGGTAAGTGGGCATGTTCAATCTAATTATTTGCAACTAGTGTTGACACTACCGTGGACTTAACAATTCAAATGACCCCAAACAGGTTATTGACAATGGTAGCTTGGAGAACCAGGCTAATGTGGAAGATGAGGCGCAACAGCCCAGCCAAAAAGCGATGCAAGTCCCGCGGTAAGTGGACATGTTCAATCTAATTCTTTTTCTAATTAGTGTTGACATTAATGGGGATATAAACAATTCAAAATGCTACCAAACCAGGTTATTGACGACAGTAGACTTAGAGTTTGGAGAAGCTTGCTCCTGCGAAACGCAGACATTGTGCTTAAGAAAGTAATGAGAAAGGCACAAAATGCTGAGGGCCAGGTGGTTGCTAGTGGAACGGCGGAAAGATGCTGCCGTTGAGAAGCATTACAGAGGTTGAGAGTTCTGTTACTGGTGGCGCTGATGTGTATCTTGTCTCGAGAGTTGGCTCCAGAACAAATTAAGGAAAAATAATGCTGTGAGGAGAAATGGGAAGGTGCTGCAGAGGTTGTTGGGCGTGAAAGGGAGCTGGTGAATGATCAGGAAAGCTGTAGCTGCAAGCTGATGATGAAGACGGAGGTGGTGAGGAGAATGAAGGTGCTGCAGAGGTTGTTGGACCATGAAGAAGAGGCTGTTGATCATGAGATCGTTTAGCTGCAGCTGATGATGAAGACGGCGGTGGTTAATGAGGGTGACGAGGATGATGATGAGGTGGGCTTTGACAGGAGGTCCTGCGCGAGTTGCAATCATAGAGAATTCTGAAGCTGCGAAGCAGATCATGAAGGAGCTTGGGGAAGGGTCCTCTAGTGGTAGTCCTGGTTGTCTGGCTTGAGCAGCTCAAGGGAGTACACTAATAGCATGGATGGGCAGATTGTGTGCTTGATGATTCTGAGTGAGGATGAGGATGACGACGATAATGAGGATGATGATGAGAAGGGGTTCGATTCTGCTGCCTTGTCTGCCCCTACTGAAAGCGGCGACCAGTGCATCCCCTGATGGGAACATCACAGTTGCTTCCCAAGATGCGTTCCAGAATCTTCTCCATGGATAGACCAGGCTGGTCTGGCCTCATCTGCCCCATCTTTGAGGCCAACTGCCCCCCGCCAACCTGCCCCGGTCCAAATCTCTTCAACCCCCTCGAGCTGGCAGTGACTGCTGAGCCTATATGATGAGATGACAGAGGAAGAGAAGAAGTTGCATGACAAGGTTGCGTTGATCCGGGGTAAGTTTCTGCGTCTTGTCTATAATTGGGGCTACCCCCGAAGAAACAGTAGCAGCACAAGTGCTGTACCGTCTGAGCCTTGCTGAGGGTATACGACATGGAAGGCAGACAAACAGAGCTTTCAGCCTTGAGAACGCACGGAAGAAAGCCTTACAGCTTGAAGCCGAGGAACAGAGGATTGAGCTTCTCATGCAACATACTCGTCTTAGGAAAGACTGGAGGTAGGCAAAAGTGCAACTATAAAATTCTTATTTTTGGTGAAGAGAAGTCCAAAACTGATGCTTTTGGTGCAGCCACCACGAGTTGTGCGGGAAATGTCGGTAACGGGTAGATGGCGTCCAGATACGGATCATTGATACACCAGGCCTTCGACCCAATGTGATGACCAAGGAACCAACAGGAAATTCTTGCCTCTGTCAAGAAATATACCAAGAAATGCCCCCCAGATATTGTTTTATACGTGGACCGTTTGGATAGTCTGAGGCGTGATCTCAATGGATTTGCCTCTTCTAAAAACCATCACTGCTGTTCTGGGTTCTTCCATATGGTTCAACGCCATTGTTGCTCTCACCCATGCTGCTTCTGCTCCTCCTGAGGCCTCAATGGTGCCCTATGACATAGAGGTGTTAATGGCAGCAGCGATCCAACATTATCCAGCAATCCATCAGGCAGGCTGCAGGGGATATGCGCCTGATGAATCCAGTTAGCCCTTGTTGAGAATCATCCTTCTTGCCGGAAGAACCGTGAGGGCCAGAAAGTGCTTCCAATGGGCCAAAGTTGGAGGCATCAGATGCTGCTCTTGTGCTACTCTTCAAAGGATATTATCGGAAGCCAACTCACGTTTGAAGCTTCAGGATCCTTCTCCTGGGAAGCTTTTTGGGTTCCGCTTCCGGGTCCCCGCCGCTCCTTTCCTGCTATCCTCCCTGTTTGCAGTCAAGAGCTCACCGAAACTTTCCCCTGACCAGGGTGGTAATGAAGGAGATTCTGATATTGATTTGGACGAGTACTCTGATATAGAAACAAGATGAAGATGAAGAGGAATATGATCAGCTTCCTCCCTTCAAGCCTTTGACCAAAGCTCAGCTTGCAAGGACTCACAAAAGAGCAGAAGAATGCTTATTTTTGATGAGTACGACTACAGGGTCAAGCTCCTCCAGAAGAAACAGTGGAAGGATGAGCTCCGCAGGTTAAAGGAGATGAAGAGGAGGGGTAAGTCTGATCTGGATGCTTATGGGTATGGTAGTATCGCAGGAGAAAATGATCAGGATCCTCCTCCAGAAAATGTTTTCAGTTCCCTTACCTGATATGGTGCTGCCTCCTTCATTTGATTGTGACAATTCCCACATACCGGTACCGCTTTTCTGGAGCCAACCTCTACTGTCCTTGCAAGACCTGTTCTAGATGCACATGGGTGGGATCATGACTGGCGGTTATGATGGAGTAAGTGTTGTGAAGAGACGCTCGCTCTCCTTAACAAGTTCCAGCTGCTGTGGCAGTTCAGGTCACGAAGGACAAGAAGGAATTTAGCATCCATTTGGATTCTTCCATCTCAGCAAAAGCATGGGGAGGATGCATCGTCACTTGCTGGTTTCGACATACAGGACTGTTGGGGGCGGCCAGCTTGCGTATATTCTCCGGGGTGAGGACCAAATTCAAGAGGTATCAAGAAGAACAGACTACTGGAGGGGATTCTCGTGTGACTTTCTTGGGTGACATTGTGGCAACTGGGCTGAAGATTGAGGACCAGGTCTCTGTTGGTAAGAGGCTGGCATTAGTGGCAAAGCACGGGTGCAATGCGAGCTCAAGGGGATACCGCGTATGGAGCTAACTTGGAGGCAACGCCTCAAGGACAAAGATTATCCAATTGGCCAGTCCTTGTCAACCTTGGGCTTGTCCCTCATGAAGTGGCGCCGCGACCTTGCCCTGGGGGCTAATCTGCAGTCCCAGTTCTCGATTGGAAGGGGTTCAAAGATGGCAGTTCGTCTTGGGCTGAACAACAAACTGAGCGGGCAGATCACCATCAGGACAAGCCACCTCGGAGGCAGGTCCAGATCGCACTGCTGGGTCTTGTCCCAGTGATAGCCTCCATCTACGGAGCTTCCGGGCCCAGGGACCATCGTTTGGCTTATTAGCTTGGCAAGAAGAGTATCTATTTACTTATCACCATCTTGTGTTAGCAATTTTCCTAATTACATGAACCTAATCTGTATCCGTTTCAATTTCTTATCTGCTCCGCAGATTGTCCCTATCATAATTTTGGCTGAAGAGTGTTGTCAGATTCATCTGGAACTATAGTTGAATAATGTTGTTAGATCTATATGATCCTTTATCAATCTATCTATAACTGGTGTTGGTCTCATCTTTTTGTTATGATATTGTGCTATGTGCTGGTGCTGGTGAGATTTTTACCAGCTGCTGAAAAGGAAGACATTTATTGCATTTCGCCGTGATTTTTCTTTGAAGATGTAGGTGCTTCTGCATTCGAAATAGCATCAACTTTGCATGGTGTCGGGTCTTGTCTTGGGAATTTGCAGGGTGAGAAATAGTGCTTGCTCTAGAGTGCAATCATAATCACTAGTAATCGTGCAGTAGGATATTCTGAACCTAGAATTAGCAATAACTTGCAAGCATCAGACACTGTATTGATCCAGCTGGGAAATCTCTCATTATCTACTTGCCCATGCATGATATTAGAGTCTTGTCAGACATGCTTCTCAGTTACTATTGATGGATCTTTAACCAGTTTACTTAGGACTAATTAACAGGTATCATACTAGTTTCATTCATTCTCAGGTCATACTTATTAGGGCCTACAAGCATGTTTAATATCTTCAGTATACTAACTCTTCTACAGTTCTTAAGTACGAAATATTAGCAAGAACCAGTCGTAGCAGAATACTTGCATGAACATGCTTTATGCTGCTATGATGACTTTGACCAATAAAAGATGCAAACCTTATACTGATGATCTGAAGTGAAGTGTGGTATTGATCCCTAGTTGGATAATGTTGTTAGATCTGTCTGATCCTTGTATGAATCTATCTGTTAATTACTGGTGTTGCTCTTATGAAGAAATTTCATCTTCTCGTTTGTGCTGGTGATGATCTCTTGATTTTTACTAGCTCCTAAAAAACAAGCATGCATTTCGCTTGTAATCTTTTTATTTAAGATGCAGATGCTTGTACATACAAGTGCACACTATGCTTCCCGCAGCAGCTTTGGATTTCTACTGTTTTGTGAGCTGAACATGTCATGCAAAAATGCCATCATGTGCTTGCACAGGAAGAACTCCTATAGGCTTTTCAGCTGATCATAAACTTGTACATAGTGCTAGCTGCTGGCTGGTTCAATAGCTTGCCACATTGAAATGAAATCGATGGAACATGTTGTGTGTGTTTTCTGTGTGCATTGTTTCTCACTCAGTCACTGGTGTAACACAGAATTCTTTCCAGCCTTCCCGGCTTGGTATGAACATCTGCCATCTATGTGGCTAGGCAAGCGCTGATGCTATTCTGAAACTTGCTGGAGAAGGCAAAACTTTCGGCACTTCACGAGACTTGCAAAAACCCTACCCAAAAGTTCTCTGAAATATGTCAAAACCTTTATGAAATTAGTTTGGACCTGCTTGAGATCTCGATCTTAAACTGCTAAAACCTACTGGAAAATCGTCAGAAACTTGTGTCGAGCCGCGGGATATGGTTAGATTATGGTATTAGTTTAGTTGGAGCATGTAAGAAAATAATAATTAATCATGGAAGTGGTGGTCAAAATATATTTATATACTTATCAAGTTTTGGGAAATTGTAATAAAGACAATATCGAGCATCTTCCATTCATTCAAAGGAATCTTAAAAGAATTTTATAGACTCAGTCCTTACATTTTTTTTATAGAGGTTGTTTAATTTGTAGGATTAGAAATCTTAGAATTTTTTCTATGAACCACTTTGCTCACATTCAAATGTAAATTTCAACGAGTACAACCTCTAGGAATTTCTTTTGCGTGTGTCGACGTACAAACGCGGTATCGGTGGTCCAGAAGGACCCCCTTTGGGATCGGTCGGGGAGGCGCAGTTCTACGGAGCTACGCCGGAGTTAAAGCTGCAGGATATGGAAATAGGAAAGACACGGTGATTTACCAGGTTCAGGCCACCTTCTAGGTGTAAAACCCTACGTCCTACTTTGAGTGTATTTAAGAATATGTTGGGAGATTACAGTGAACTAACAGCACAGGTGCCCCAGTCTTCTTCCTCTAGGGTTTGTATGTTTAAGGTCGTGTTGCCTGAGAAAAAAGATCTCAGGGTTCGATCCGTTTTGACCCTTTGCATGCCGCGGTTCTCCCCTTATATATCCGAGGGTCACCACAGTGGCCGAAAGGTAAATATTTTCTCATGAAGCTTGTCGCGGAAGGATACGGGCATGCAAGCCACGCCGGTGGTTGAGATTCGCTGTAGCGGAACAGTGCCAGTCACGTCTTGGTTGGGCAACCGGATCACCATCATGAGGGCATGTCAGAGGGTGAAGACTTGACGTCTCCGTGACACGGGCTATGCTGCAACTACTCAGGGCCCACGGACCAGGTGCAGAGGGCATGCGTATGGGCGTGCGTAGGCGCGCCCTTAAAGTCAAAAAGGGTGTCAGACCTCTCCCATCCCCTCCAGACTGATAGCTGACAGGGCTTATCACTTGGGGGGATGGGAACCGGTCAGGACACCGCCTCTGGTCTGCAAGGGACTGGAGTAAACGGGCATTTAATGCACCCAACACAGTATTAAATGTACTCGACACAGGCATAAATGCGCTTGTTAGCCCACGCGGATTGAGGAGGGGCCCTCAGGGGTGCTCGAGGCTCTAGAATCGGAGGCCCCCGAGCACACCTCATAGGCCGCTCCATCATCTGGGCGAGGTACTCGGTGCCCCGGACAGGGGCCGGGTCGCCCTGGGTGCTCGGGGTGAGCCCCCCGAGCACTTCTTCTCGGATGTTTGGGGTGAGCCCCAAGCACATTCTGTTTGGGCGCTCGGGTGAGGCCCCGAGCACTTTTGCTGTGGGATGTGGCGGGGCGAGCCCAAAACACTCCTTGCTCGCTCGTCCTGGGCGGGGGGACCAAGTCGCCTTGGGCTCTTTGAGAAACGCCCTTTAGGGATCACTAGGGGCGCCCCTTGATCTGTCGAATGGTACAGTGCTCGAGGTGAGCCCCGAGCACCTCTTCTTAACTCCACGTCCTTGGCGACGTGGCGTCAAGTTGGGCCTTCTGCCAGTGGTTTAGGGGACCCTGTGCCTCGTAACGCCGACAACGTGTATGACAACTATGGCATGCACCTAATCTTTTTGTGGTGGATGTGGCGCTAAGCAGCACGGCCGTGGAGGTGCCCACTTTCATCCTGACTATGGACTGGCTAAATGTTTACCGTTGCCTAGCTGCTTCCGTAGAAGTTCTGTGTTTTTAACTGCTAATATAAGAAGCCTGTTAAGGAGCAACTCCATTAGTCAATCTCCATGAGATTTAGGTTATTATTCTACCCGATCTCTACAAGACTTCATGGTTGGTTGGACGTAAAAGGATGAAATATACGATGTTTTAATCATCAATTACTTTATTAGTATGTGGTTTATGTGATATAAATTAATATCATTATATTGGTATTTAAAAGTACTTATAATTATGACTTTGTGTCATATAAATCACATACTAACATAATAATTGATGATTAAATATTTACTTAATAAATTAAATACGTCTTATATTATGAGATAGAAGGAAGAAAGTGGAGATTGTGGGCCAACCCACATGTCCCGTTTAGCGACCGCATAGCCCACATAACGCACGAAACTGTGTCGCGAAGGAGAAGCGGGCCAGAGACGGAGGAAAAGCGGAGACGGCGTCGCCGCGGTCGCGCGTCGCCGCGGGAGCGGGAGCTGGCGCACAAGTGCGGCAAAGGCCGAGGTGACTGCCGCCAGGATTGAGCTGCACCCGGACAAGGTCCTGCACTACACCGCGAGGAGCCGAGAAGGCAGTCGAGCACCGCTTTGACAAGCATAGCGGCCATGGCCACGGACGCCATTAGCAGCATGGCGTCAGCTCTGGCTCCGCCACCGGCGTGCCCAGGAACACCGGGCCGTTGCACCCTCTGGCCAACCACTAGTAGTACTTAGTTAGATACACATGGGTGTGTATGTGTTTTGGTTCCTCTTTCTCTGTTACGTTGGTTGCTTTTTACTGAAGGAGGAGGAACTTCATCAGGACGAAAGCGAGAGAGGATTTCGACCTGAAGCTCAGATCGTTTTACATCTGTTGCTGGATGGTCATGAATGCTGTTGGGAGTTACTGTTTTGATAGCATCTCGCTATGTCTGTTCTCGTTTCCGTTTTTGGTAAGACTGAGCTTTTCTAATACAACGATTTTGCTAACGAGTTAACGCTTAATCGATTAAGAAAATTAGTAAGCGATTTCTATTGGCGGTAACTCGGTTCCTGGGCGTGGGCTATTAGCTTTATTCGTCCAAGACCACAAGCTATTTTTGGCCTGCTGTCTACAAATCGAGCGTTCTTTATCTTTTCTGGGCTCTTGTAGGCTCTTTTTTTCTTTTTGTCTTTTCTGGTTTTTCTGGGCCTGTGCATTGGCTTGGCCCGTGCTCTGGTGAGATGTGTCGTCCTTTTACACATCTATGTATTGAGTGCTGGAACATTTTCATGATAAACGGCTTTTCTCTTCTTACATTTCCATCATTTCTAGTTCGAAGGAAACACTTCACGCAAAGGCTAGCTTCATGACCTAAGCCCTTTCGTTGGTTTAGAGGGGCTGTTTGCTAATACCAATCAACAAAAAGAGCGTTGTAACTGCCTAGAGCGGTTATTTCAAAAAGAAAAAGAAAAAACTGCCTAGAGCGGCATGCTTCCTCGTCTTGGTGGCTTTCTTTTCAATTTATTCTACTAATGATCGTGATTAAATTTGTTTGCACGTCAGCTCAGAATAGATGGACACTGAATCTAATTCTGGGATATACAGAAAATTCATGCTTTTATTGGTTATCTCGTTCTTGATATTTTATCTTACAGGTGACGAGGTCTTAAAATTAGAACCATTGTTTCGGCGACATTTTCTCCGCGTCATTTTGATGACTAGATTATGTCTACTACATGTTATTCTATATATCTATTGTATTTTGTTCACGTTACATTATGATATAACTAACAACCGTGTACTGCTTTTTTTAGTCGTCTATTGCACGCGTGTGTACTGAATGTTATACCAACTATCCACTTAATGTTCTTTATTCATCAATTGCATTTTCTTATAGTTTTTCTATTGTGTAAACCTTTAGTCGTCTACTACCTATCTTATTTTGCTAGTCGTCTACTGTATTTTGTTAGTTATCTATTGCATTTTCTCTTAGTTGTCTACTGCATATTTTCTCAAACCTCTACTTTGTATCCGTTTGCTGTTACTCAACTAATTTTTTATTAGTCATCTACTGTATTTTATATCAACCGTCTACTACATGTAGGCTCTCCTGGAGTTATAGCATCACATGCATTTTTCACCTATCGTCTACGGGTCATAGCTAGTTCAAAATAATAGGTCAAGCATTTCCCATTAGGGCATGTGAAGTATGATATGAACTTGGGTGAGCGGCATTAAGGTTCGGTCCTTAGTGATCTAAGCAAAACTCCACATCACATCACCATAGCCATACTACAACATGCTACACCATCTTCTTTGTACACCCACTTACATTTCCACTTAGGATCCAAATCACCTTCTTTTTTTTATTTTTGAGTCTTGACATAAATATTTTTGAAACATTATTTGGACAATAATTGTCTCCCAAGAATTTATCTCACAAGTGATTCAAGTGATCCACTACGTTCCACTAAAACTTATTTTCTACTGCAGGTCTAAGTCATGGTATATCCATATATCTTTACCTAGGTGACCACTAGTACTACCATGACCAGTGGAAACTAACCCTAGGGTGACAAGGACCTAGGGGCTAATATTATCGAGGGATCACCACACATTACTAGGGTGTAACTATATTGTACATAAAATTGCGGTTTGTACTAAAGTAAGCATGCACGTTTCGCAACCAAGATAAATATGTTTGAACATATGGGGTTCAGCATGATCAACGTGGGAGCTTGTCTGGCGAGTCTTGGGATCCTCCGTGCGAGATATCGGAACATCGGCAACTACACGTTAAAAGACGTCGTATATAAGCAAAACAACTCTGAGACAAATCCAAATAAGATCCAAACAAACAAAAATGACATGTTAGGATAGTTTTTGATTTTTGAAAGTTTTAGAAATACAAATGGGGTGCTTTGGATTAATATTGGAAAATGTATTGAATTTTAAGTTATATTAAAAAGATAAGGTTTCTTTATCTTTTGTTGCATTAATATGAAAATATTTTAAGTTTCAAACTTTATCTGAAAACAAGGATAGGAAATGATTTTCAAAGTTTTTAAAATTTTATTAAAATATTTGGATGAATATAGCAATAGTATTATTTAAAAATATACGGAAATAATAAATGGTTTCATATCTTTTACTGTTTTAATATAAAAAATTGAATTTCAAAGTCTAACTGAACCAAATGTTGGATTTGATTTTATATGAAATTGGGAGAAGAATCAAATCATATGGAGCCACATCAAAGGAGCTATATCATGTTCAAATTTGAATTAACTTCAAAATAGAAATTCAAATAAATTCCAAAATTTGTGAAGTGGTACTGTTGGGTAGGTTTTGAATTTAGGTGAATATATAAAAAGGAATGGAGCCAATCGGGGTTACACCATCTTTTGTAACATCATCTTAGTTTTGACATATATGCCCCGTAAAAGAACATAACTAGGGCAAAGTGAAGTGAATTGATCTGTAGTTTAGTTGCATGTTATTGCACTTAGTATAACTAGTATTATGTTCCTTTGTATTTCTACTTGGAGTTTTTAGTTTGTATGTACAGAAAAGGAAATCTGATCATTTCCATATAAATTTTATTTCTCCTCAGATGTATGTATCCTATTTTTGTTCACTTAAAGTGTGTAGCCGTGGCCAACTGGTGTTGAGCAGTCAGATGTTTCAACTTGAGTACACTTTATTTACATTGTTCACTTAACATAAATGGCTAGTTTACACCATTGCCAGCAGTAACTACTGGGACTAGGAACTCAGACCAAAACTAATCCTCTCTAAGCACTTGCTCAAGTAGATGGGGCATGATATTTATGATACTTTTTTTTTCTGGTCATGACACTTTAGATGGTGTGTTCCGGGCAGCCAATCGAGTTAACAAGTGATAAATTGGGCCCCAGACAAATATGCCCTTTTAGTTCCGGAAAATGCAGACGGAGAGCGGTATCACAGGCACCCCCTATATCAAATATCTGCATCTTAAGAAATTCAAAAAGTGCCATAAAAATCATAGTATAAAACATGCGTACAAAAAAAGTGCAAAAATAGGATCATACGAGCAGTGCAAAAAAAAGCTAGCGGTTAGTCCCTTGCGGAAGATAGAGGAAAACGTGTCTACTCCCATCCAACTAGTAAGAGGATATATAGTAGATAGAATTGGGTGAGCAGAGTTGGCTTGTTTCCAAGAGAATAAACAACTAGCGACTCGAAAACATGACGCGCTACGTTTCTATCGGGTATTTGAGATTGGCGCGTCCTTTTCATTCTGTTTGGTTACCATATTCTTTTCACTTCATGATCATGGCTCATTTCCCTCTGTGCTCACATGTTCTAGTGTGATCATTATTTTTCTTGGCAATTTTGAAACGTACTAGCGCACCCATCATATATTTCTTGTTAGTTTTTTTCCATCTAAGTACATATTGATTGTATTTCATTTTCTAAATGGCTCCTTAGGTGGATGTTGGGAACTACGACAAAAGCTTCCGAATCTGGATGCATTGGAAAGGGAGGTCGAGCTGCTTCGACGACAGGAAGCTGCTTCTGAGCAAGCAGCATTGGAAGCAAAGCAGAAGCAAGGTTCCAGTGGCATGTGGGGCTGGCTTGTGGGAACCCCTCCTGATGATTTAGAGTCGTGATCACCTCATGAGAGCAATGATTTTACTCCCCATAAAGGTCGTGATTCATATACTTGTAACATTTACACTTTTTGATGATTTACTAACTTTGTTCTTGGAGATTCCCTTTGGGTCAAGTTGCTCATCGATTTTGTTGGCTCGTGTTTCACTACTGTGCTTAGTGGTGGGGCGGCCGATGGAGCAGAGAGCATCCAGTTCTTCAGACAAGGTAAGTGACACACATTATATGCGTGATTAGATTGATCGAGACATCCAATATGATTAGCAATATAGTGGCTTGCAACATCATACCGGTGCTCCTCCTCCTTACCTTTTCTACCGTCCACAATGCCATAGCTAGTACGGCCACCTCAGCATCGATGATTGAGGGCATCTCGCTCTCAGTGCGACTAGGAGAGTGAAACGTCTTCCTATAGCACCGCCGCGCTGAGCCATTGAAAGCTGTGGTCGCGAAAGACGGCAGCGGCACCCACAAAACCATCAACGCGGCGGTTGTAATAGTGCTGCATGGAGAGGAGAGGTACGTCATCCACGTGAAGCGAGGCACATACGAAGATTAGGTGATTGTAAAGAGGAAGAACCAGGCCGTTCCTATAATCCAATAGGCCTGGGGCGAGCTAAAATCAAAGTTTCTCATTTATATAAAATAAAAATAAATATTTATTTATAATTCTAATTGACACGTATTTTTCATTGTCATAGATTTTAAATATTGAATATTATAATTTATAAAATTATGTAGCAGTTACATGATAAATTTTTAAGATAGAATTATCTTTTTAATACAACTTGAATGTTTATCACTTAAAATATACATGTGCTAAACTAAAACTACACTTTCTCATGATAGTTAGATTTTTCTTTGAAAGAACCATGTAGCCAACGTGATGTTTGCCCTTCAAACATGCTAATAGTAAGGATATAATTATGTTTCCTGAAGATCAATTTGCACATACTATACTTTCTATATATATCATAGTAGATGGTTCTAGAGTATATAATTTAGCAAATATCTTGAAAAAGGGTTCCTGAATGTATGAGTATCAAATAATATCTTGATAGATATTTCTAGACTAGATTAATATCTAGGTTAGGTGCATGAAATTACAAAGTGATGAGTAACTAGTTTAGATGCAACTGTATCCTTTGAGTTTGAAACTGAATGAAGGAGAAAGATATGATGATTCAATATGCTTTATAATGCGAGTTTACAGCTTGGGAGAAATTGTGCCCATCGGATTTGAAATCGAATGGTGGAGAAAGATGTCAGTTTATCATGTTTGATTTTGCACTCCTCACAATATATAGTCTTGATTTAAAGGTGCAACCTCTATCTCCTAACCATACTTCCTAATTCTTTGGACAGGCTGGGCTCCCCTTAAATGCAAGTTGTACGCTTGGTTAGCTCTACAGGATGTTGGAGTTTGGATCAATTGTTATGTGCCAACATACAACCCTTTTATCATATGTGCCAAACACCTTCTAATGCGATGTTGTTTTGCTAGAGAGTTATGTATGATATGATGTTCTATTGTGGCTTTGGAAGCAGCGTTTTACACCTTCAAGAGATGAGCTGCGACAGAACTAATGGTACTCGGTGAAACAGAACACTTAGCAAGAGGGAACTAAGGGCTTCAATTCATCTTACATGTTCTTCACTCAAACTAGTCATCAACTCGTGTGCCTGCATGAGCTAGTAATTTTGAATAACATTTATACGAACTAGAAGTATAGGAAACACTTGGGAATATGGTTTTGCAGTTATTAGATAAAATATGTAATAGTTTTCTTTGGTTACTGATAGAGCAAAGATTATATTCCTTTCATTAGTTTCTAAATAAACAACCTACATCCTTTTATGTTTCTCTAGTTATGTTAAAATTGCATGGGTTCTCCTTTTAGAATTGAAATATGTGCTTAATTATGATGAACTTCTTATATATACATACATATATATAATCCTTTTGACATGTCCGGTATTGGAGCCTCCTCAATCGATTAAGCCTCTTCTGTATGAACTTTCTCAATTATAATTTCTTTTATTTTAGATTTATTTTGTACAGTCATTTAATATTTTCACGTGTTCGGCACGGAGTACCTCCACTCTTTGTTCTACTAATTGACGCATGTGTGTCCTTCATGGACTTACAACTCTTTATATTTCAGATTTATTTTGTGCGCTTAGTTTTAAGGCACTCTAATCATAGAGTCCACGCTAGAGATTGCATCCAGAATTTTTTTTAAAATATTATTTTTTTCCCATAAATTACAACAGTACACCACGAAATAAAAAAATTTCAAAAATCTCGATCGGTCGGCTGCCGAGCTGCCGAAATGGCGCAATCGGTATACCAAATGCTGACTGTTGCGTGGCACGGCCCGGTCGGCACTACATTGACCGACACAGACTAGTCGGCATATGGTTTGCCGACTTGCGGCAAGTCGGCAAACCATATGCCGACTTGTCTGGTTGGCTCATATTTTGACGTGGCAACTTTTTGCACCGAACTATAACACATGTTTGTCCTGTTATTTTCTTTTGAACTGGCTGCACAGCACAGCAAAACACCCATATCTAGTGATGAAATATTCATAAGTGCTATACTTACTTTGCTGCATGCGCTGGATTCATCAATCAGGCACTACACAGATTGGTTAGCAAGCAGGAAAGTATTGAGTTCCCTTTCCACCCAAAAATCACCAAACAAGTATGCAGATTGAAAAAGGATGGAGAATGATCTCATGCATGATACGTGCTCCCTGCATGCAGGGCCCAAGGCTAGCTGTTAAGCAACATAGCACTCCACTGGATGTTACGACATGAAGCTCAAACACGAAATAAATAATCAAATGTTCAGAGTACATACGAACAAATTGTTTGCCGAGCGCGGGAGCAAGTCGGCATATGGTTTGCCGACTTGCGGCAAGTCGGCAAACCATATGCCGACTAGTCTGTGTCGGTTAATATAGTGCCGACCGGGCCGTGCCACGCAGCAGTCGGCATTTGGTATGCCGATTGCGCCATTTTGGCAGCTCGGTGGCCGACCGATCGAGATTTTTGAAATTTTTTCATTTCGTGGTGTACTACTGTAATTTATAGGAAAAAAATAATATTAAAAAAAAACTCTTGCATCCATGCTTATGATGGACGACTTGGAGTCTGTGCCTAGGGCTGGTCCGGACACGTTGGAGGCCTTGAGCCAAGACAACAATAAAGGACCTTTATTCGCACGTAAGTACTTAAAATAGATAAGTATTGTTTCAATAATAGAGAGCCCACTATTAACCAAATCAAATTCGGCAGAGAACACTTAGGGATTCAACAACCACAATATATCAATATAACAAAAACTTATCTATTGAAAAATAGAAAAATTTTGAACTGAATATTGTATGTTACGTGCACTGACTTTTGGATTGAGAGATTGACACACACAGTGATAACTGGTAGTTTATCTTTCAGTACATATTATTGTTTTTCCTCAGCATTTTTTTTAGGATCCTCAAAAAGTTGTGTTTGACCCTAACAACAGAACTTGCAGAGTGGCCACGAAAATCTAGAAACCGTGACCAGATACCTATAAAGAACACACTTGATACATTTTTTCTAAGCTACATATACCGAAAGTTGTAGATGGAAGAGGGAGCTGGATATGGGGGGCCATCCTGCTGTTTAGGTCTTCTTCAGTGATCTATGTTGTACAAACTTATAAGGATTAGCTGCCAGAACACGCAGTATATAACTGTATTAATGATAGTGTTAGGAAGCAGGAAGATTTTGCAAACTATCTTTTCCATGAAATCTGGCCGAGGCATCCCGATGAACTTTAGCTTTATGGATTATCTCTATTGCCTCTGGTTGAAATTGCCCGGTGTTAGTTCAAAATAAAAACTGAAGTTTACTGACTCGACAATGCAGCAAAAGAAGCGGTATCTTTAAAGCGGATCACCAGGGCAGCTGGTCTGTACCTTCATAGAAAGGTGACCAACAGTTTAGTATATCTAAGTCTGTGGATTCATAATTACATCATATTTTCCTTTTCAAACGGATTTGTTTAAAGCCAAATCACATGCTTGGGCCATAAGCCCAAAATGCGTGCAGAAATTCTAGTCATCATAATAAGCTCTGCTCCGATCAAAGCCCCTGGGTAGGCAAAATTAACAAGGTGGGATGCAAATCGCAATCTGAAGATTGAAGAAGGAATATCATATGCTGAAAAGGCATCAGAGCTTAGCTAGATACCAATATTGAATTCTAGAATTAACAAATATACTGTATAGGCAACAAAATTAAGAAGAAAGGAGGAATGCAAATGAATTGAACACAAATGATATTAAAAAATTTCAAATCCTCAACCAATCAAAATGGTTTTTTTTGCACAATAAATGATTTAGTGTATTGTGTTTTTCCCTGGCACCAATTTGATATAAAGGCTATTCAAGAAATTACGTAACAAGTAAGGAGAGGAACAGTTAGATCTAGAACTCGAAGAAGTGTGGGACCATTTGATGACATCCCCTTGGCATAAATCAGAAACATTATGTCGTGCAGCAATCTTGCATAAATCAAACTCTGGCAGGAATGAAAAATCAAGGGAGTCAAAGCCAGTTCTGTAGTATGGATTTGGCTCTTCCCGTCTAAAACAAACAACTCAATATATAAATTGAAAACTTAGAATTATCACTGCAGAGGTCACAGTAATCAAGAATTTCATGCTTACCAAGGAAATGTTGCATGATCAAAAGGCATGCAGGTGCTTAGTATGAGTAATATCAAAATGACCAGTATTAAGATAGTGGACCTCGCAGCATAGGCCGCGTCTGCCTTGCACCATGTAACTCACAATTTGAGCTCAAGGCAACTGAAAAGTGGTAAGGGAAAAATAGATTCCTACTTCCTAATTGACAGATGCAGCTCACAATCACTGGTTAGACATATTCCTCCAACAACAAAATGTTGCCGCCTCGGTTGATTGTGTAAAATTTTGTATGTAATTTCTGCTCCAGTACAAGCCGCGTCTTCTTACGTTATTTACAACAGTTAATCCAAATAAAAAACTGAAATAACCACGGTAACCAAAACAAAACGAAAGGTTGTGGCCTAAATATAAGATTGGTTGAGCAGTCACCACTTTCACAATTAAGGCTAGAAAGATATTAACATTATCAAGATCCGATAATAAAACAGTTGAGGTGATGCCATCCGCTTGTGGCATTGCACTATTAAAATGAGGAATATATGACTAATCTGGTTAATTTCTTTATTGTAGCACAGGGAACTAATAATAAACTGAATAAAAGAAATTTTGTTCTTTGTGCAAAAAGCACACAAGGGACAGTCAAACCAAACTGCAGAGACATTCCTTATGAAGCGAGTACTTCAATTATACATGGAAAATTAGGTACACTTAAATGGTCATAAAACATAGGAAAAAAATGATTGGGCAAGCAACAGGCTTTAAATTTCTGAACCACTACAAACTTGAAGGTCCATCTGTAATACACATCCAACCAATTTTTACATATACAGACGATTCATCCTTAAAAAGTGTTCATCCTTGTACCAAAAACACTCCAGTTAACATCAAGTTCCTTATATAGATATATCTACATAGTACTATATTTTTTATTTCTATCGGAGCAAAAGCTAACTCATATATACCAAACCAAAATTAAGGAATATAACTATTAGAGCAAGCCACAAAGTGATATATGAATCAACGAAAACACCAAATCTGGGTTGAGATCAATAAATTCTAGAAAAAATTGAATTTTTCAAAAGTAAACTTTCGGATTTCATATGGGTCCCTATCATTGTCCACATCATGCGTGTTCTAAGGAGAAGTGCCTGCAGAAATCTCAAATAAAATTAGCATTGTACTTGAACACTTGATGAATTAGATGGTGCGGTTCGTGATTCCTTTATCAGTTTCTCAACCTCAATAAGCCAGAAAGAACATTTAGATTTGAGAAGCAACATGACATGGCTAAAGCGCTACCAAGAAATGAAATGATGACAAGTACAAACTGGTAAATATGTATAAAACTTGCTTTAATGGCAACCTTGTGATGCTACTCGTGGATGGTCATGTGGCAGTAACTTTTTTGAAACATAAAACAAATCTTAGCATTATGATAGGTTGAAGCATGCAAATTTTAAGATATGTATACATCTTTATGCAGGGATAGAAGTTAAAAAAAACTCTTCTTTTATCTAAAAAAAAGATAGAAATTTAAACGGCAATGACATATGAATCATTTATACGAAGTGATAAAAAATTAGTCAATAGTGACATATATCATCTGTATGAAGGGGTAAAATTCTAGTCATCACATGACATATATCTAGTTATGTAGTCAGGTCTACCAGTATCAACAAACAAGCTACATTGACCTTTAACCAGGAGCAGTCTCTGATTGGACCTTGGAAACGATGTCGAGCAGCAGGTCTAGGAGCTCACGGCAGCAGCCGCGGCTATGCACTACTCAAGCCCCACGCGGAGTGTGGCGAGCGCAGCGGCAGTTCCAGGAGCTCACGAATAGCAGTCGCGGCTTTGCACTGCTCGAGCCTCGCATGGAGCGCAAGCGGCCACTCCAGGAGCTCATGGATGACAGTCGTGGCTGCGCGCTGCTCGAGCCCCCCGTGGAGTGTGGCGACCGCAGTGGCGTGGAACGTAGCGACATTGTCCCTAAGCTCGGTGAGCAGCGCACATGCGGGCGGCGATCGCATCGAAGCCCTTGAGGCGAGCGTTGAGGCTGACGAAGCCAACATAGTCGCAATTGATGAGGGGCCTGGAGGGCGGCGAACTGGGAGCGATGCTCGGCAATGAGGCTCTCTAGTGAAGAGGAAGGGTGGGGCGGAGGAGGAGGCGACTACGCCTACGCCGGAGTGGTAGAGAGGAGGCGACTCCATGGTTGTGCCTACACCAGAGTGGGAGAGGGCAGATAGCACCTCCTCAGAGCACCCCTCCTCCTTCCTGTTTCCACTCCGGGGGCCGCAGTGGCGTCCATGGCCTCCTCCTCCCCCTCCGACATCCCAAGTGCACGCTCATGGTCAAGGAGGGAGGATGGCGGTGAGAGGGAGGCAGCCGCCGGATCTAGAAAGAAAGGCGGGAGGATGGCGGCTCTAGTTGGAGTTCGACGGTCGACGGCGAGAGGAGGCCGGGATCTAGGAGGGGCAGCTGGTAGGAGGGAGGGTGGAGGTGGGTGTACCAGAGAAAGGTGGGAAGCGATGACTTTAGAGATAGAGGTGGGTGCATGAAGCAAGGAGACATGAGGGGGAGGTGAGAGGAGACAATTTTTGAGTAAGTTTTTCAAGAGAGTATAACAACACTGTCAGATGTGATATCATCATCACCACTAACTCATATTTGATAGATAAAAATAGATTCGTCTATCCTTCAAGCCTCAAGCTATTTTTGGCCTGCTTTCTACGGTCGAGTGTTCCTTGCCTTTTCTAGGCTTTTGTAGGTCTTTTCTTTGTCTTTTCTGATTTTTATGGTCCTGTGTATTGGTGTGACCTGTGCTTTGGTGAGATGTGTCATCTTTTTATACATTTATGTACTGAGTGCTGCAATTTTTTTCATGATAAACGGACTTCTTTCTGCTTACATTTTCATTTTTTTTTATTTCTAGTTTAGAGGATACACTTCACGCGAAGGCTAATTTCATGAGCTAAGCCCTTTCGTTGGTTTAGAGGGGCTGTTTGCTAATACCAAATCAACAAAAGAAAAAGAGCGTTTTGTGACTGCTAGAGCGGCATGCTTCCTCGTCTGTTGGCTTTCTTTTCGATTTATTCTATTAATAATCGTGATTAAATTTGTTTGCTCGATTCTTTGCACGTCAGCTCAAAATAGATGGACATTGAATCTAATTCTGGGACGTACAGAAAATTCATGGCCGGGGATACCTCCTGCAAACAGAAAAGGGCTTGCACTAACTCAACGAAAAAGAAAAGCCTAGAAATAACAACGAAAAAGGAAAGCCTAGAAAGGAGAAGGAAACTAAAAGCCCAAGAGGAAAGAAGGGAAGATGGCTGGGTTGTCAGTGGCCCAGCGCTGGTGCGCTTCGCTGTTATAAGAGTGTTTACTCGGTGAAAACATGAGTAAACGTTTAATCATTAGGTTCTTCGTAATACAAAGCTTTTTTCTCGATTCAAGCCATACATTTCAGTTATGTCTTTTTTGACTCAATTTTTTTTATAAATGTTCTAAAATCTCTGTTTTCTTTTTTTCTGTTTTCTTGATTGATGTATTTTGACATTTCATGATTTTAATAGATCATTTATACCTGTTGTACAAGAACGCTCGATTAGTGAGCTATTACACGTTCTTCAAAGGATGACTACTTCTTAGGTCTTGTATGATTGAGCTTTTCAGTAACTTTTCACTAGAAAAAACTACAGCATAATCAAATGGTTAGCTTTGGAGTAGTTTTTATCAATAATGGCTATGTTTTACAGTGTAAATTCAGCTGTTTGAAAAAGTTATCTTCCCTTAACTTTTTACAATATGCTAAAGTTTTGAAACTCATTTTTTAAAATATTATAGATAATTTAGATCAACCTAGATTTATATATTTACTATTTACAATCACAATAGTTTTTTCACATAGCCAACCAATAACAATTTTATGGACAGCTACTACTAATCATACAGATCATTATTAAACCTCCTGCACCTCACCTCTTTTATCAACAAGCGGTCGCTATCGGCTGCGTCTCGGCGTGTTGGTTGGTCGGCATAACACAAGATTGCGGGATTCCTTTCCTGTAGAAGAAAATTGTTATCCAATGCAAAACCACTCAGCGGACGGCGTTCACACACCATCGCGCGTGAACGCGAACCGCCCTACACGTCACACCGCTCCGCGTTCCCTCCCAACCGACGTGCGGGCCCCACCGCAACCTCTCCCACGTCACCACCCACCGACACGTCGACCCCACCATAACCTACCCCACAGTCAGCGACACGTTGGCGTCCACCCATCCATCCCGTTCTAGAAGCCCCGCGGACGCGAAACAAACAAACAGGCGCCTCAATTAAGCGAAAATTCCTTAACGACTAAGAAAAAAAGGCGTCATTTAATGGTCTCGTTCCTATAAGAAGCCCAATTCCCCACCACCCCTCACCAAATTTACGACATCCTCAAAACCCTAGCAGCGAAATCAACAAGGATCTGACCCGACTCGCCTCGATTCGATTCGAAAAAGTTCTCGTCTTCCCACCGCAGACACCAGTCGATCCCCGCAAGAAAGAGATGGCCGAATCCGGCAACGAGACCCCGATCAGCAGCCAACCCGCCGCGGTATGGGATGATCTCTGTCCAGAATTTTTTTTCCATTTTCTTTCGATCTCTTGATTTCTTCCTGTGCTGTGGTGTGGTGTGGTGTGTGGTGTTGATCTGTGGTTTGTTTGTGCAGGAGGAGGTGACCGTGGAGAGGACGGAGCAGGAGGAGGAGGAGAGGCTGAGGTACCTTGAGTTCGTGCAGCAGGCGGCGGCGCAGGCGCTGGTGCTTGCGGCGGCAGCGTACGCGTATGCCAAGCAGGGCGCGGGCCCGCTCCGCCCCGGCGTCGACCACGTCGAGGGCACGGTCAAGGCCGTCGTCGGGCCCGTCTACGACCGATTCCACGCCGTGCCGCTCGACCTCCTCAAGTTCCTCGACCGCAAGGTGAGAACAGACGAGCACACTTGCCTAGAATGTATCTAACACCGAGGTTTTAAGCGGTGCATATGATCAAATCCACTTAGGCATAGTCTACGAAACGAATAAGCTTAGATTCCGCCAACTATAAGATCCGAATCACTGCTACCTACACACCAAGTTTGGGCTCCAGAGGAAAACAACTTCTCTTTACTAATTTGCTGCAATAAATGGGAGCATAATTTGTTATTGTCATTTGTATGCCGTGTGCTGGTTTGTAGTTCTGGCCTGTACGAACTTGGTTGGTGTGAGGCAAGATTAAGATGTTTTCAATCCAGATGTTGAGAATTTTGCTTAACGGAATTGACATTCATGGTGCTGCCATGGATCAATTCGTATTCAATTTATCACTGTCATAGCATGGACATTGACATCTAATTGATTCTAGTACTTTGCTCTGGTAATTGCAACTGGTTTATTGGGCTAGCCCGAGGCGCAATTAATTTATGCTGATAAGTTAGCATTTTTCTTGCAATCAATTTGTCAGCATCATGGAATTAATGTTTTTTTCGATGGTTCGTACTGACACTTGATTGGTCTTGAAGTACCTAATGGTTGCGTGTATTGTTTGCAGGTTGACGAGTCTGTCCAGGAGCTGGACCGCCGTGTCCCACCAGTTGTGAAGGAGGCGCCCACCCTTGCCCGCTCTGCAGCGGCGGAGGTGCAGAAGACCGGCATAATGGGCACGGCGACTGGCCTGGCCAAGTCAGCCATTGCTCGTGCCGAGCCAAAGGCCCGTGACCTGTACACCCGCTACGAGCCCGTGGCTGAGCGCAAGGCTGCTGAAGCCTGGGCCGCCCTGAACCGCCTCCCACTTGTCCCCTCGGTGACCCGTGCCGTCCTCCCCACAGCCGCGCAGCTCTCAGCCAAGTACAACTCTGCTGTGCAAAACGGGGCGAAGCGCGGCAACTCTGTTGCCACTTACCTCCCGCTCGTCCCCACAGAGCGCCTTGCGAGGGTGTTCGCCTACCCGCTTGCTGACACTGCCCCTGCTACATCTCCGGAGATGCAGCCCATCCCGTCACAGTAGTGATGGAAGTGAATTTATCAGTCAGTATCTCAGTGTTGTGTGGTTGTCTTCTGTGTCTTGTGGTGAACTGGGGGTGTTTTGTGTTGATATCACTGTGGGTTCCCGCCTGTGTATGGAGGTGACTTTGGAATGTTACTACTGTGCAGCAGTGCACCTGCTTTGAATTGTAGTTTGTGTTCACATGAACCACCATGTGTAATGCTAGAATTCTACCCTACATGATACATCATGTGTAAATTCGTATTATTTGTATTGGAGTCTGTATGACTCTCAGTTGTTACTGTTAGTTGATTTCATGCTAAACGAATTAATCAGGATTTGCGTTCGCAGTACTGAGGAAATGGTTTTGTGTCCAATGAACATTTTTGCAGCTTCTGCACGATCGTAGAACGCACAACTCTGGGCAGTGTGCTCTGTTTCAGAGATTCTGGTCATGAGCTTTGCGTTCACTGAAGAGGAGGTAGGCACCCAAGCCAAATTCAGTTATCTGAACTTGGGTGGGCGAATGTCAGACGAGGCCATCATCCATTGTAGCTACATTTGGTTCCTAGTTCCGGGCAGGGTCGAGTGAAAAGATGCAGTAAAAAATACAGGCTGCAACCGTAGTCAGTCTCACCGGCAGCCAGAGCGTTGGGGAAGAACAGAGGTGGCGGTTTTGCCCAAAAGCCGATCAATTGTCCCGTCAATTTCTCCTGCTTCAACGCACCCAAAATGACGCCTCCAAGCACAAGTCGGAGCTTCCTTCTTGATCCATTCGTAGCACAAGAGTAAATTGGACCTCCTCCTACAGCTTGTGATTACTACGATGGAATACAAAAACTCGGTGTTGTTTATGCTATTTCAAGCTTCGTTGTCGATAAGGTGTCCAAGAACACCTGTATTACAATGAGCTAGCTAGTATGACTAGCCATGTCATGCTAACAGAGTACCAATAAACAGACCCTAGATCTCTCTAAAACCACTGAGTCTATCATGTTCAATTAACCTTTTTCTGACAGTAATGTTCAATAATTTTTAGTTAGATATGCGTAACTAAGAAAATAATCATATTATTTACGCTGCACGCCGAGCAACCCAATCAATCTAGCCGAGCAACCAAGCATCACATTCGTTGTTAATTAAAAAACAGCAGTAGTATAAAAAAGTAGTTGCGACACAAGAAGCTACGTGTACATACACAAACCGCCCAAATGACGCCACGTGTCCATTACACCACACCCCAACACGCACGCACACGCTCGATCCTCTCTCTCTCTCTCTCTCTTCCCTTGCCTCTACAGCATCTTGTAGTTCATCACGGCGAGGAGCACGGCCCACGCGACGCACGGCTTGGCGAGGTCGCCGGCGACGGTGTTCACGCCGCCGAACCCGCGCGCGCACGCGGCGGCACCCGTGGCCATGGCCGCGCAGCACGCCATCCCGGCCCACCCGGCCCCGAGCCTCAGCGCCAGCACAGGCCACGCCGCCGCTGCCGCCAGCTGCGCCGCGAACGGCGCCAGCGTCGCGCCGGGCCGCCCGTGGAGCCCGCCCTCCGCCCACACCATCCACGCCGCCAGCGCCATCACGGCCTCCACCGCCACCGACCCCGCCCGCACGATCGCCACCGTCGCCGCCGACGGCGCCTTGATCTCGGTCGTCGACGAGCCGGAGCCGGAGGCGTAGAAGGCCGCCGCGGTGAGCGCGGCGGAGAGGGTGACCGCCGCGGCGAGAGAGCGGAGGCCGTGCTTGGCCCGACCCAGCTTCCTCCTAGGGTCCCGGCTGCCGGCGTTTGGACCGGCTGGGGCGGTGTCGTCCGCGACGACGCGGTGGGTGAGCCCTTCCTGCGGGGTAGCCGCCATGGATGGCGAGGTAAGCTCGGTTCGATTCGGATGGGAGTTTTTTTTTCCTTCTTCTCGCGCGCGTGTGGTGAATTCGCGAGCGTGGCGAGGGAGGAAGGAAGCGGTCATGGCGAAGAGCTTAAATAGGCGCGAGGCCTGCTCGGGGAAGGGACACGTGTGGAGAGGAGGTGGCGGGGCGGCGCGGCACGTGGCGGAGGGGCTCGTTACTATCGATTGTTCTCGGCCAGGTGATTGGGGTGACAGATTAACGGAGCTTCTGGAGCAGAGGTGACTGCTGGACTCGTGTTGAGAGGAAACAATAGATGATTCAGCATTTTGGTTGATTTGATGCGTTGCTAACAGTGCTGTTGCGGTTTTGCTGTGTTTATTTCGAATTTTTTTTTAATAAATGTTGATGTCTCATGGTTTTTTCCTTGTGTTTTTTATGCCTCGTGCGTTCCGTAAAGCAACATGTATATTCTGGACTTTGATTAAGAAAAGAAAAACGGTGGCCAAGAATCCAAATGGCTAATTACTCAACCAAATAAGATTACCGTATAAATTTCACTCAAGAATTAAACTGGTTCCATCGAATAAGATTATAGTCCTATCAATACTAAACAGAGACGAAAAGACTTTGAAAATTTCCTAAATATATTTCCAGTGACTCTACACGTGCGATCTTAGCAAGTGAAGATAGTTTTTTAAGTGCTTGCCGTCTTAACAAAAACCATTGTTCCTGGGGTAAAAATACTGTCGGCACCTTTGATTTTAGAATGGCTATACAATTATGAATGATATCAGCCAGAGCAAGATAACCGTGTTTTTGTGAGATTTTTTGTTATGATAATTTTAAATAGTTTTTTGTGTTATATGCACATATTGAATTCTCGACTCGTATGTGTACCAGGTGTAAGACGAGTCTTACTATTCCAAAAAACTTTGATCTCTAATGGGCCAAATGCCCATGCACTCTATAAACATCCATGGCATTAGGTTGCGCCTACTAATTTGAGTATGATATCTCCATCTCCACTACTATTAAAAGGACGAGTTTTCTTTTTCTACAGTCACCCCGTCTTGTGTACACAGAATATCTCAAGTCGTCTGATTAAAGCCATCCAACGGACCAAATCCGCACAATGTTTCGCTCCCGGCCTTTCCGCTCGCCCCGCTCACGCCCGCGCTCCTCACCATCTTCACCCGCACGCCTTCCTCCCACCCGAGCCACCGCCCCGTCCTCCTCCTCCTCCTGTCGTCCGCCCGCCCCCTTCCGTCCTCCTCCCCCCACCAGCCCGCCGCCCCGCCCGGCTCCTCCTCCCGCCTGACCTCCTTTTGTGGGCCGGCCGCCCTCCCGCCGCAGTCCCCTCCGCCCGGATCCTCCTCCTCCTTCGCCCGGATCCTCCTCCTCCTGCCGCCCCCCGTCTCCCTCCTCCGCCCGAATCCTCCTCCTCCCGCCGCCCCCCGCCTCCCCCCGCCGCCCTGCCCAGCTCGTCCTCCTCCCGCCGTAGATCCGAGAAAGAGAGAGAGAGAGAGCGCCAATTGTGTCGCCGCCTCTTAACCCTAGGGCCCCGGGCTTGGGCTCGCCGCCACCGCACCCGCGGGTCCACAGGTTGGTCCCCCCCCGCTGCCAATTGCGTCGCCGCCTCTTAACCCTAGGGCCTCGGGGTCGGGCTCGGGCTCGGGCTCGGGCTCGGGCTCAGGCTTGGACTCGCTGCCGCCGCACCCGCGGGTCCACGGGTTGCCCCCCTCGCCACCGGGGCCTGCGCCGCCTCGGCTTGGCTCCTCATCGATCGCCGCCCCCGCCTGCCGCCCGGGACAGCGGCTTTGGCGTCGTAGCTCCGGCAATGCCGGGCTCCGTCTGGCTCGCCTCCGGTCGGTGGCAGGATGGGGATGTGCCGGTGCTCTGCTCCTCCGGTAAGTGCTGCTTAATTATGCTCCTCTACTATCCTACTTCATGGATTCATGGATTCGGTTCTAGGGTTCTTGAGCTGCTGATGCTTAAGTTCATGCCTAAGAGATGTGTTTATGCTGATGTGCTCGGCCATGCTCTTGTTGCCTTAATCCTTTCTGATGACTATGATTTGCCTTGGTTTGGTATATACATGTGCCACCATATTAATCTGAGAAAGAACAGATGCTATTACTTGATTTTAGCTAGGTAATTATGCTCATGCTTATGATCTTGATCGGATCTGTCATATTATGTGATATCTCTGGTCCGTAAGGAGACTTCTGATCCTCATATCAATTTAATTTTGTTGAAGTGAACAGATTCTACGCTTGATGTGTATATAAAGAACACATGTTGCCTTTCTCAGTTTAAACACTGGCATTTGTTATTTTCATGGACTGATATATGAGAATTGCATCCATGCTCATGGTTGATAACAAAAAAGAGCAGACAATGCATGGTATACTCTTTTTAATGTCGGCTTATTAGACTGTAAGAACATATGCTCATATAATTTATGGTGGAATATGCATATATGGTGACATGCTCAGAGTGTTAAGAATAGATGCTCGCTTGATTTTAGTCTTAATTCTGTGATGTGTTGCTTTTCTGAGAAAGGGGTTAGAGAAGGGTAATAAAACCTGATAAGAATGGATACACAATTGGTCTTTCTCCTTCCCCCTGGTTCTCTTGGACCTCCTGGAGCTGGGCTTCCCGATGGCTCCTGTTCTTGATCCTTGATGACCATCTTTAGATGGTGGTCTCGATGGTGGCATTTGTGTTGATGGTGGCTGCTATTGCTACTACTGCCATGTTGCTCTATTTGGTGGAGTTCTGTTGCCACCTCTTGCTTGGTTTTTCAGTTGAGCTGATGACTCTTACCCAGGTTGGCCACCTCCTGCTTGTTGCCTCTCGGTTGATCTAATCATGTGCGAAGCTGGGCTACTTCTTTGCTATAAGCATTGACCTGAGTCAATATATGTGGGCTGATGGATATATCCTACGATGGATGGATGCCTTATCCAGATTGTTTGGTTTTAAAAGAATTTCCTCTTTACAAGAAAATCAATGGAGGCAAGGTAGATAAGTAGTATAGGAAAAATAAAATATATTTTTATTACTTCTCATCTCTTTTTTCCCTATACTTATGTTAGATTTCCTCCAATGAGGGTCTTATCCAAGTGGCCTTTGGACACTGTTGAAAACCAAACTGTTTTATTAACTTATTTTGGAAAATAAAAGCTACCTAGGTTCCACCTGGTATTATTTTGCCCGATTAATTTCACGGGTTTAGGCGAAACTGTGCCGGTGGGACCACCTCTATTTCAAAACAAAAGGTTTTCAAAAACAAGATGCCTCCTACAACAATTGGCACAACTCGACAATCTCAGACGAAGATGTCTGAAGATCCGACGAGTGCCAACATTTCAAGGATATCCCGTTTGTTTTGAATATAGTGTCTTAGCATTGAATATAGTGTTTTGAATATATCTGTCAAAACATTAGGATGGTTGTAGAAGAACTGAAACCAAATACGATGGCTCAGGTGGAGTTTTGATGATTTGCTGTTTTCATCTATACTTTATACCTTCATCCTTAGTATTTTTATTTCCCTTCCCGATGGATTTCAGTGTGGAATACCTCATATTTTTATGTATCAATTTTCGATACGAGAACTTGTAACGAATACAGGGATCGATGAGGAAAGGTCTAGCTGAGCATGCGACACACGGGCATGCTGGGACTGGGAGGTAAGCTAGAGTTGATTCCATTGAACAGATAATGAAGGTGATTCCATTGACATGCTAGCTAAAAAGGTGATTTTCCTGGCTTCTCTTCCTTCCAGAATGTTTGTTTCTTGATCAGACTTAAGCTTGACAATCCATTCCAACTAATGATTTTTGGCTATCGATCCATTTTAGGTTGTCCAGTTCATCAGAATTAAGCTTGACAATCCTAAGGTCACTCTTAGCTTACTAAAGTGCTTGGCCTGACACTTCTAATGTTTCTTTTTGCTATTGAAGAATACGTGTTTAAAATGCAAGCTAAGGCTGCCAAATGTCAATTTTGAAGAATCTGTGTTTAAAATGCAAACTAAGAATATGTGTTTAACCTACAAGCTAATGTTAGAATCTGCTCATGTTTTAGAATTTTCTAATGTTAGAATCTGCTATCTTGGTTTGTTTATATATGAAAGTTGTATTTCATTCGTGCTTTACTTTATCCCTGTGACAGAGTGGCACGACAGAAGCATTGCAGCGGTCCATATGATACAAACATAATTTACAAACTCGAATTACAACATAAGTCTTACAACACATTCCCAAAAGTACGGGGAATTTAAAACCGTTATTGATTGGTTACAGCAAAAGTCTTATCTACACCTAACTACTCTCACGACCTATTACACTACTCGGCGTTGTCCTCGTCGCGGTACTCGACGTAGTAGTCGACGCCTTCGTCCTCTTTCATCATCGGCTGATCTTCAAGAGCTTCATCGCCGACCTCGACGTAGATCACCTCCTCCTCCGTCGTCGGCTCGCAATCTACTCAAAGGAATTAGATAGAGGGATGAGTACAAAAGGTACTCAACAAGTCCAGGAATAGCAAAGAGGTGTTTGATGCACTATCTACTGAGAACGACAACGTTCTCTCAAAAGCAATGCAGGTGGAGAAGGTAAGAGAGTCAAGTTTTAATTAAAGAGACTAATGATCTCATGTCTCACAAGCTGCTAGGATTCCCGATGAATCCCTTTCTTGCCGGGTTCGCAGTTCCAACCGGGAACACGGAGTGACAATGCCACACTTCTATACACTCTGCAGAGGTGCACAACTGTACCCACAAATGATCATAGTCATGGAGTTCATGTCGTCACATGCACTACCAGACCGTCAAATCACAGAGCCGTTTCACCGCCCGCTCGGTTATACTCCGCGTCGCAGTCCTGCACAATCAGGCCAAGGACTACCAGTCTCACGTTGATACTCCGGATACAACGTGTTGTGGATAGCCAACGGCTAGCGCCACCTTCCCAATAGCTGATACCCCGCATACAACTATTGAGGTCTTCCTTTCCCGGGGGAGTATAGACCTAGGGTAAAGGGTACTTTAGCTCAGCCCCGCCCATACAGGGTATGTGGTATGCGCGATCACTACGGCCCTTAAGCACAATCGATCATTGGTTGCATTAACCTTATATGAAACTTTCCCGTGTGATGAAATCCACCTTCCCAAATGTGCCAAACTGCACCCATACCAGGATTTCACCACCCGCCATGCGATCACCCAAAAACCGGCGATCCAAAAATAAAACAACAGTTGATTCATCTTTAGAAATTAGGTTTTCAGTGCATGTTATAGACAAGAGGGAAATCGAAGAACAGTCTCAACGGACATGAACAAGAAACTGGACTTGCCTGGTAACGGATAGGTAGTGGAGTTCGACGGTCCTGACTGCTGAACTCCGGCTTCTGATAAAAGCAATGAAGTCCGATAAGGACTTATTCAAAAGATTTCAAATATGAATGCAAGTGCTATGACATGCTTGAGATGATATGTTTATCAACATATTCTAATAGAATTTAAACATAATTTATCTCAACATTTCTTAAACTCTCTAGAATTAACTAGATGAATAATCAGGCATCAATTATGTTAGGGTTCACGTTGACTTCAACTAGGTTAAATTAACTTCATCCCTACATCAATCCTCTTAAGAACTAGATTAGGTTAAATTCTCTTTTCCAAAGGAAATATCCTTAATTTAAATTAACTTGTTAACTTATTTAATTAACTTCTTCTCTTAAGAAATAAGTGTCTTAGTTTAAGAAATTTTCAATCTCTATGCACTCCTTTCTTATATATGCATATATACACATCTTCATTTCTTTTCAAAATAGGGATGAATAGACTTATTTTGATTTTATTCCTCATTTTAAGAATTAGGAAGAAACTAATTGATTTAGTTCATCCAAAGATTTCTTTATTAGTACTATTCTTTCTCTCTTATAAAAGAAAGATATACCACATTCAATTGGAATGGCTTATCTTTTAAGTTGGTGTTTAAATTCATACTCACAAAGGGAAATTACAATTTATTCTTCTTATAATTTAGATACTCTAATATTTCAATCTTGCTCTTAGTTCTACACACCTATATACATATTCTTAATATGACCTTCTTTTTCCTTTAAGATCCTTACACCAAAAGCTACTTTCTATTTCATCCTTTCTCTCTTCATAAAACCTCCCCCCTTTTTCCTTTCTATTTCTCTCATCTCTCTTCTCTATTTTTCTTCCCTAAACTCTCCTCCAACTGATCCCCATTTGGCCAACCTGATGCCCTTTCATTTCCCTCACCGTGCACACCCGCATAGGGAGAAATTCCCCAACCCTCACTCCTTTCTCTCTTCCTCTCAACCGCCGCCGACTGCTCCCTTTGGCGCCGCCGGCTTCCCGGCCTCCCTTGGCTCCGCCTCTTCCCTCACAGACGCCGCCACCTCGGGTCGCACGAGCCTAGGGCTCGTCGGCCTCGGGTGCCGCCCCGGTCGCTTCCCTCGGTGCCCGTCGTCTCGATGCTCTGCCCCGAGCCCAGCCTGGCACCGCCGCTGCCGCCTTGGTCACCTCGCTGCGCGCCTCGGCCGCCGCCCGGGTTGGCCGTGGCCGGCGTCGCAGCTCCGCCCCGGAGCTCCGTCGGCCCGCCTCCCGCTGGTGGCGCGCCGCAGTGCTCGGCCGTTAGCCTCCGTTAACCGGTAAGCCCTTCTTCCTCTAATCCTCTTTCTCCTCCCAAGTTTCCCCTAATTTCGTTCTAGGGTTCATACCCAAAATAGTTCCCCAATTTCTAGAGTTCTTCACTTGTTAGCTTAATTGTACTCAAATTCCCTAATCTAGGGTTCTTCCCTGATTGATTAACCAATTAGAACTATGAGGTTGATTCTGTAACTGCTCTGTTTGGAACAGAGATGTGTTGGTTCTTCAGGTTTTAGCAAGGACAGACACTAACTTAATCTTGATTTCACTTGAGTGGTAAAAACTATACGTATCTATGCTTGCTTGCTTGCTTGCTCGGATTGCCAAGAATTACTACTACCTTAGTTTGTCCTTTTTATGCTTCCTCATGTGTACGTGCATATCAGTTTATTTGACTGAAAGAACATATAGACTACACTTGTTCTTGCTTATTTTCTGATAAGGACAGATTGCTATTCTTGAAAGGTTATTCCTGAAACTGATAAGAACGGATTTGCTACACACGTTGCCTACTCGAACACCCTATGATGAATCTATAACCTGAGAATTTGTCTGAGATATTCCTTAAGTGCCAATAGGTAAGAACAGATTCTACAGATGTCTCTTTCAATTCTGTGATGCAATAATGGTTCTGAGGGTTCTATTACTTGCTAAAACACTAAGGATGCATATGCAGGGTTGTATGCTATCAATGGTCATTACCTTGTTTTGGTTGGGACAAGCTAAGATTCGGCTAGGCTGTTGATCCTGCCTCTTTTTCCTACTGGTGGTTGGCTATCTTCCTGCTCCTTCCCTCCTGCTCGTGGTGATCCTCCTCTTGAGACTCCCTTCTTTTCTACTTGGTGGTCTCAGCCTCCTGGAGCTTGACTCCCTTGCTCTTGCTGATAGTCTCTAACCTTGCTGTACTGGTTATGGTTTGGCCTCTTTGAGCTTGGCTCTCGGTTGCTCTAATGGCTGACTACTAGCGATACTGAATGCTGGTTCTGGTTGAGTTCTAATGCTGCTACGATGGCACTAGCTCTGTTCGGTTGCCTCTCAGTATTTCTACTGGGTTCCTGAACTCTCTATGATGATTACCTCCGGCCACCTCATGCTTGCTCATTTTTGTTACGTGGGTTGCCTCACTTGATATTTAGTTGCCTTCTAGGCTAAGCTATTCACTTGAGATAGATTTTGTTGGCTGCTTGAGATCCATTCGATGGCTGCTTGCCTTGTTCACATTGTTGCCTCAGTTCACATTGCATGGAATGATTGCTAGATGTATTGTTTGATGGATTGTTGCCTCATATTCTAATAGTATTGACCTTGGTCAATTCATGTGGGCTAAATGATGAATATAAGTGGTTGCCTTATCCATTTCATTTGATTTCTAAAATCATTCATTTTTTTTTCAAAATAAAACTCATGGAGGCAATATATTGTAGGAAAATAAAAGGTATTTTTATTCTCTCACCCCTCTTATCTCTAATATAAGAATACTAGGGTTTGTCCGATAAGGGTCTTAGCCACGTGGCCCTCGGACACTTTCGAAACAAAAATGCTTTATAAAACTATTTTCGAAAACTAAAATCTACTCTAGGTCGTCGGCACTATTTTGCCCCCGCAGCTAACTCTGCGGACGTCGGCGGAACTGTGCCGATAAGACCACACGTATTTAAAAATATAGGTTTAGGAACTTTTTGCCTCCTACAGCAACGGCACGATTCCCAACGGTCTCGAGTACCCATACTCGCTGACCTGGGATGACCGCCTACATCCCCGAAGGCTCTCCCCCCTTCGGCTCTCAACGCTTCACCACAACTCAAGACTTGAAGGTTTCGAAGACTTGAAGATTCAAGACTTAGGGTTTAGATATTTGTATAGATAGGACATTGATCATGTACTTTTCCATTTCTTCTTTATTTCTTTGTAACAATGTTGTATCACGACACTTGTATCATGTATTTAATTTAATAAAGTTTTAATTTCGATTGTATTTATTTCTAAAGCATATGAATACCAATTGCCATGTATGCGATGAATGCGAATGCACAACAATTTTCCTCCCCCTCTCGACTAACTCTCGACGTAGCTTGTTAGGTTCGGATCAACTCAGCAGCGCGGGTTGCTCCACGATTTCACCTCACGCCCCTCTCGACTACGCCAGAATTAGGGTTCTCACATCCTACCCCCCTTAAAAGAAATTTCGTCCTCGAAATTAAAGGTGAGGTACCTGAATAAGGACGGGTAGTCTCTACGCAGATCTTCCTCTTTCTCCCACGTCGCTTCTCGGACGGGATGGTTCTTCCACTGCACCTTGCAATACTTGATCGCTCGGTTTCTCAACTGCTTCCATTCTTCGGCAAGAATTTTGATCGGCTTTTCAACATACGACAAGTCATCTTGCAATTCCATTTCAGAGGGTTCCACCCTATCAGTTGGTTCTTTCAAACACTTTCGGAGTTGTGAGATGTGGAATACATCATGTACCTTCGACAACGATGCCGGTAGCTTTATCTGATAAGCTACTTCTCCCTTTCGGTCCAGAATTTGAAATGGTCCGATATATCTGGGACTCAACTTCCCTTTCATGCCGAATCTCTTCACCCCTTTGGTAGGACTCACTTTCAGATAAACCAAGTCTCCTACCTCAAATGTTACCTGTCGTCTCTTTTTATCTGCATAACTCTTTTGACGTCTCTGAGCTGTTTTCAACCGCTCTCGAATGATTGCTATTGCATCATGTTTCTCTTTGACAAGATCCGGTCCGATGAGATTCTTCTCTCCGGTTTCATACCAACATATCGGTGATCGACACTTCCGACCATATAGGGCTTCAAATGGGGCCATCTGAATACTGCTCTGGTAACTATTGTTGTATGCGAACTCCGCCAAAGCGAGATGTTCGTCCCATGAACCTCCAAAGTCAAACACGCAGGCTCTCAACATATCTTCAAGAGTTTGATTTGTTCTTTCTGTCTGTCCACCGGTCTGAGGATGATATGCTGTACTGAAATCGAGCTGAGTACCTAAAGCTTGCTGTAATTGTTGCCAAAACGCAGATGTGAATACCGATCCTCGGTCAGACACAATCCTTTTGGGAACTCCATGCTTACTAACGATCTCTTGAACATAGAGCTTGGCAAGTCTTTCACAGGAATAATTCTGATTGATGGCGATAAAATGTGCTGTCTTGGTTAACCGATCAATAATAACCCAGATAGCGTCTTTATGCCTTTGCGTCCTCGGTAATCCGGTAATGAAATCCATACCAATCTCCTCCCACTTCCACTGTGGTATCGGTAACGGCTGCATTAATCCTGCCAGATTCTGATGTTCTACCTTAATTCTTGAGCAAGTGTCGCACTCCGACACGAACTTGGCAATCTCCTGCTTCATGTTGTTCCACCAAAATGTTCCCTTCAAATCCATGTACATCTTCGTACTTCCGGGATGAATACTGTAAGGAGTTTGGTGAGCTTCTTTCAAGATTATCCTCTTGATCTCCGGAATGTTAGGAACACATATCCGGTTCTTATACCATAGCGATCCATCTTCCGCTAAGGTAAACTCCGATGGTTGCTTTGCTTTGATCCTCTTTACCTCTTCCGCAATGAACTTATCTTCCAGTTGATGTGTCTTGATCTCATCCTGAAGATTCGGTTGAATCATTAAAGCTGCAACACTGACTTCACCTTTGTTGATGACAACCTCAATCCTATCCTTATCCAAGTCTTGAAGAATATGCTTGGATATATCTTCGACCTTCTCCGGTTGAATTTCTGACTTCCGGCTCAGTGCATCTGCCACAACATTGGCTTTTCCTGGTGTATAGTTGATCGCCAAATCATAATCCTTGATCAGTTCAAGCCATCTTCGCTGCCTCATGTTCAATTCCTTCTGCGTGAAGAAGTACTTCAGGCTTTTATGGTCTGAGTACAGCTCGCACTTGGATCCATAGAGATAATGTCGCCATTGCTTCAGCGCGAACACTACTGCTGCCAACTCTAAATCATGTGTCGGGTAGTTGACTTCATGCGGTCTGAGATGTCTTGAAGCATAAGCGATGACTTTCCGGTCTTGCATTAGCACACATCCTAACCCTGACTTGGATGCATCGCAGTAAACACTGAAATTCTTGCCACTTTCCGGTAAAGTTAACACTGGAGCGGTAGTGAGTTTCCGCTTCAGCTCCTGAAAACTGCTCTCACAAGCTTCTGTCCACTGGAATTTGATGTCTTTTCTCAACAACTTGGTCATAGGTCCGGATATTTTGGAGAATCCCTCTATGAATCTCCTGTAATATCCTGCTAATCCCAGAAAACTCCTGACTTCTGTGACCGATGTTGGAGATTTCCAATCTACAACTGCCTCAATCTTCTTCGGATCCACTGCTACTCCTTCTTTTGTGATGACATGGCCTAGAAAAGAGACTTGATCTAGCCAAAATTCACACTTACTGAACTTAGCATACAACTGATGCTCTCTCAAAGTCTGTAATACTATTCGAAGATGTTCTGCATGATCCTCTTCACTCCGAGAATAAATGAGAATATCGTCGATAAACACGATCACGATTTATCGAGATACTTCATAAAGATCTTATTCATCAAGTTCATAAACACTGCTGGTGCATTTGTCAGTCCAAATGGTACCACAAGGTATTCGTGGTGTCCATATCGAGAGACAAATCCTGTCTTCGGGATATCCTCCGGCTTGATCTTGATTTGATGGTATCCCGATCGCAAATCTATCTTGGAGAAAACTCCAGCACCTTTAACTTGGTCAAACAAATCGTCGATCCTTGGCAAAGGATACTTGTTTTTGATGGTGACATTGTTTAGGTTTCTGTAATCTACACACATCCGAATGCTACCATCCTTCTTATCAACGAAAAGAACTGGTGCTCCCCAAGGTGATATACTTTCTCGGATGAATCCTTTCTCCGTTAACTCATCCAACTGTTTCTTCAACTCCACTAGCTCTACGGGTCCCATTCTATATGGTCTTTGAGCTATTGGTGATGTGCCCGGTACCAGATCAATAGTGAACTCTACCTCTCTATCTGGTGGCATACCCGGCAACTCATCTGGAAATACATCAGGAAATTCCCTAATAACCGGTATTTGCTCGATACCCTTCTCTTCCAAAGTGTTCAACTGAAATTCCGGTTCAGTCTCTGGGTTCCTCTGACCTTGGAACACAACTTTTCCGCCTACCCAATGGTTAAGAACTACGGTCTTGCTAGCACAATCAATCTGAGCTTTATGACGTGCTAACCAATCCATGCCTAATATGACATTTAAGCCTTGGAGTGGTATGATCAAAAGGTGAGCAAAGAATGCATAGCCACTAATCTCTATGACTAGCCATTCTATCTTCTTATCCACCTTTATGGGTCCTCCAGGTGATTGCACCTGTAGATGCTTCTCTAAAGAACTAGCTTCCCAAGGTATCCCCTTCATGAATTCCTCAGAGATGAATGAATGCGTTGCTCCAGAATCAAAAAGTACGATACCAATACGAGATGAGATAGGTAGTGTACCTATCACCACGTCGCTTGCTGTTCCAACTTCTTCAGCGGTCACATGGTTCACCCTTCCGTGAACCTTGCCTCTGCCACGGACTTGAGTACCTCGTCCGCCTCGAACTGCTGCTCCTGGAGCTGGTGCTGCTGGCTTCGGTGCTTGAGGTCGTGGCTGTTGAGCTTTTGGATTCGGGCAATCGCCGATCTTATGTCCTGGTTGACCACAACCATAGCAATTTCCTTTCTTCGGGCATTGTGGTGCATAGTGACTTCCTCCACAAGTGTAGCACGTACCCGGAGGTATCGGTGCTCGGCTTGCTACTCCAGTAGGTATAACTCCAGCTTGATTCCTCTGAACATAAACCACTCGACGAGGCTTATTCTGCTGATACTGCTGTCGCCTCGGCTCAAACTTCCTCTTCCGGTCCTCTTGCACCTTGCGATAGTCATTCTCCAAGGTAATGGCACGATCCACAAGATCTTGAAATTCTGTTGCACGGACAAGTCTCAACTGCATCAACAGGAACGGATGAAGTCCCTCCATGAACTTCTGCTGTCTCTTGCTCTCCGTATCCACATCATCCGGTGCATAACGTGACAGTCGATTGAATTCATGCACATATCGGGTAACTGTCATGTTACCTTGCTCCAAGTCCATGAATTCCTTCCTCTTCAGTGCCACTATACTGGATGGCACGTGAGCTTCACGAAACTTCGTCTTGAAGATATCCCATGTGATTACTCCTCCAGCTGGTTGAACTGCCTTGAGATTGACCCACCATGCCGCTGCAGGTCCGGTAAGCTGGTGTGTGGCATAGCGTACCTTCTCCTCATCATTGCATCCGACAGTCTCCAGTTTCCTCTCGGTGTCTAGTAACCAGTCTTCCGCATCCATTGGTTCAGCTGATGTGGCGAAGATCATGGGCCTAGTCTGCTGAAAATCACCCAAACTGACGCCTCCTCCGGCTGGAGCTTGAGTATCGCGGGCTCGTCCTTCCATCCGATTCAGCATCTCAGCGAAGAACTTGTTTTGATTCTCCTGAGCTTCATGCCGCTCTCGCCTTTCTTCATCTCTGGCCTTCCGATCTTCTTCCATCTGGCGCATATATTGCATGAAAGCTTCTTCGGTGGTGTACCTCGGTGACGGTGGAGGTATACCGTTGCCTCCACTTCCACTTGCTGTATCAGCCTTCGCCTTCTGCTCAGCTTCCATCCGAGCCTTCTCTTCGGCTTCCATTCTGGCTCTCTCTTCGGCTTCCATTCTGGCTCTCTCTTCGGCTTCCATTCTGGCTTTCTCTTCCGCTTCCTTCTGAGCTTGCTCATCCGCCAACCTTAGGGTTTCCTCACCTGGGCTCGCCATTCACCTACATTGTGATATGAAGCAAAGCTTAATAATATAATCTTCAACGACATATACTAAGCTTTTATCTTCATAATCACAGCTAAGCACTCATGCAAAGATTCGAGAAAAACCATAACTCCAAGAAGACACTCAATTTCATAAAATGTGATAACCTATGTGCTCTTATCTACTGTGTCCAAAACAAAAGCAAAAACAAATATTTCATTATCGATATTTAGGGTTCTAACCTTATAACCTATTTCCTTACCCTTATACCCTTGTCATGATTACTTCTCTTTCTTTTTGGAATTACGAATCTCCTATAGGTTAAGAAGGTAAGCGAGTGTATGATATATTGCTACCTTTTTCTCAAAACAATTAAGTTAACCCACAACCTTAGGTATTTCTAGAGAGATTAATAGGAAAGTTGTTTGAAAATAATACATTTATCCTTGTTAAAAGAAAACTATAGATGAGATAGTCCTTATAGAGGTTCCAACTTCATTCCTAGGATTCACAGGTCTCCTAACTAGACTTTTATGCCTAGAGGTCTCAACAATTGCTCTGATACCACCTGTGACAGAGTGGCACGACAGAAGCATTGCAGCGGTCCATATGATACAAACATAATTTACAAACTCGAATTACAACATAAGTCTTACAACACATTCCCAAAAGTACGGGGAATTTAAAACCGTTATTGATTGGTTACAGCAAAAGTCTTATCTACACCTAACTACTCTCACGACCTATTACACTACTCGGCGTTGTCCTCGTCGCGGTACTCGACGTAGTAGTCGACGCCTTCGTCCTCTTTCATCATCGGCTGATCTTCAGGAGCTTCATCGCCGACCTCGACGTAGATCACCTCCTCCTCCGTCGTCGGCTCGCAATCTACTCAAAGGAATTAGATAGAGGGATGAGTACAAAAGGTACTCAACAAGTCCAGGAATAGCAAAGAGGTGTTTGATGCACTATCTACTGAGAACGACAACGTTCTCTCAAAAGCAATGCAGGTGGAGAAGGTAAGAGAGTCAAGTTTTAATTAAAGAGACTAATGATCTCATGTCTCACAAGCTGCTAGGATTCCCGATGAATCCCTTTCTTGCCGGGTTCGCAGTTCCAACCGGGAACACGGAGTGACAATGCCACACTTCTATACACTCTGCAGAGGTGCACAACTGTACCCACAAACGATCATAGTCATGGAGTTCATGTCGTCACATGCACTACCAGACCGTCAAATCACAGAGCCGTTTCACCGCCCGCTCGGTTATACTCCGCGTCGCAGTCCTGCACAATCAG
Organism: Stipa capillata; assembly: GCA_019208055.1. Lineage (NCBI taxonomy): Eukaryota > Viridiplantae > Streptophyta > Magnoliopsida > Poales > Poaceae > Stipa > Stipa capillata. Next base: position 51,664 of record JAGXJF010003516.1, read on the forward strand.
GCCAAGGACTACCAGTCTCACGTTGATACTCCGGATACAACGTGTTGTGGATAGCCAACGGCTAGCGCCACCTTCCCAATAGCTGATACCCCGCATACAACTATTGAGGTCTTCCTTTCCCGGGGGAGTATAGACCTAGGGTAAAGGGTACTTTAGCTCAGCCCCGCCCATACAGGGTATGTGGTATGCGCGATCACTACGGCCCTTAAGCACAATCGATCATTGGTTGCATTAACCTTATATGAAACTTTCCCGTGTGATGAAATCCACCTTCCCAAATGTGCCAAACTGCACCCATACCAGGATTTCACCACCCGCCATGCGATCACCCAAAAACCGGCGATCCAAAAATAAAACAACAGTTGATTCATCTTTAGAAATTAGGTTTTCAGTGCATGTTATAGACAAGAGGGAAATCGAAGAACAGTCTCAACGGACATGAACAAGAAACTGGACTTGCCTGGTAACGGATAGGTAGTGGAGTTCGACGGTCCTGACTGCTGAACTCCGGCTTCTGATAAAAGCAATGAAGTCCGATAAGGACTTATTCAAAAGATTTCAAATATGAATGCAAGTGCTATGACATGCTTGAGATGATATGTTTATCAACATATTCTAATAGAATTTAAACATAATTTATCTCAACATTTCTTAAACTCTCTAGAATTAACTAGATGAATAATCAGGCATCAATTATGTTAGGGTTCACGTTGACTTCAACTAGGTTAAATTAACTTCATCCCTACATCAATCCTCTTAAGAACTAGATTAGGTTAAATTCTCTTTTCCAAAGGAAATATCCTTAATTTAAATTAACTTGTTAACTTATTTAATTAACTTCTTCTCTTAAGAAATAAGTGTCTTAGTTTAAGAAATTTTCAATCTCTATGCACTCCTTTCTTATATATGCATATATACACATCTTCATTTCTTTTCAAAATAGGGATGAATAGACTTATTTTGATTTTATTCCTCATTTTAAGAATTAGGAAGAAACTAATTGATTTAGTTCATCCAAAGATTTCTTTTATTAGTACTATTCTTTCTCTCTTATAAAAGAAAGATATACCACATTCAATTGGAATGGCTTATCTTTTAAGTTGGTGTTTAAATTCATACTCACAAAGGGAAATTACAATTTATTCTTCTTATAATTTAGATACTCTAATATTTCAATCTTGCTCTTAGTTCTACACACCTATATACATATTCTTAATATGACCTTCTTTTTCCTTTAAGATCCTTACACCAAAAGCTACTTTCTATTTCATCCTTTCTCTCTTCATAAAACCTCCCCCCTTTTTCCTTTCTATTTCTCTCATCTCTCTTCTCTATTTTTCTTCCCTAAACTCTCCTCCAACTGATCCCCATTTGGCCAACCTGATGCCCTTTCATTTCCCTCACCGTGCACACCCGCATAGGGAGAAATTCCCCAACCCTCACTCCTTTTCTCTCTTCCTCTCAACCGCCGCCGACTGCTCCCTTTGGCGCCGCCGGCTTCCCGGCCTCCCTTGGCTCCGCCTCTTCCCTCACAGACGCCGCCACCTCGGGTCGCACGAGCCTAGGGCTCGTCGGCCTCGGGTGCCGCCCCGGTCGCTTCCCTCGGTGCCCGTCGTCTCGATGCTCTGCCCCGAGCCCAGCCTGGCACCGCCGCTGCCGCCTTGGTCACCTCGCTGCGCGCCTCGGCCGCCGCCCGGGTTGGCCGTGGCCGGCGTCGCAGCTCCGCCCCGGAGCTCCGTCGGCCCGCCTCCCGCTGGTGGCGCGCCGCAGTGCTCGGCCGTTAGCCTCCGTTAACCGGTAAGCCCTTCTTCCTCTAATCCTCTTTCTCCTCCCAAGTTTCCCCTAATTTCGTTCTAGGGTTCATACCCAAAATAGTTCCCCAATTTCTAGAGTTCTTCACTTGTTAGCTTAATTGTACTCAAATTCCCTAATCTAGGGTTCTTCCCTGATTGATTAACCAATTAGAACTATGAGGTTGATTCTGTAACTGCTCTGTTTGGAACAGAGATGTGTTGGTTCTTCAGGTTTTAGCAAGGACAGACACTAACTTAATCTTGATTTCACTTGAGTGGTAAAACTATACGTATCTATGCTTGCTTGCTTGCTTGCTCGGATTGCCAAGAATTACTACTACCTTAGTTTGTCCTTTTTATGCTTCCTCATGTGTACGTGCATATCAGTTTATTTGACTGAAAAAACATATAGACTACACTTGTTCTTGCTTATTTTCTGATAAGGACAGATTGCTATTCTTGAAAGGTTATTCCTGAAACTGATAAGAACGGATTTGCTACACACGTTGCCTACTCGAACACCCTATGATGAATCTATAACCTGAGAATTTGTCTGAGATATTCCTTAAGTGCCAATAGGTAAGAACAGATTCTACAGATGTCTCTTTCAATTCTGTGATGCAATAATGGTTCTGAGGGTTCTATTACTTGCTAAAACACTAAGGATGCATATGCAGGGTTGTATGCTATCAATGGTCATTACCTTGTTTTGGTTGGGACAAGCTAAGATTCGGCTAGGCTGTTGATCCTGCCTCTTTTTCCTACTGGTGGTTGGCTATCTTCCTGCTCCTTCCCTCCTGCTCGTGGTGATCCTCCTCTTGAGACTCCCTTCTTTTCTACTTGGTGGTCTCAGCCTCCTGGAGCTTGACTCCCTTGCTCTTGCTGATAGTCTCTAACCTTGCTGTACTGGTTATGGTTTGGCCTCTTTGAGCTTGGCTCTCGGTTGCTCTAATGGCTGACTACTAGCGATACTGAATGCTGGTTCTGGTTGAGTTCTAATGCTGCTACGATGGCACTAGCTCTGTTCGGTTGCCTCTCAGTATTTCTACTGGGTTCCTGAACTCTCTATGATGATTACCTCCGGCCACCTCATGCTTGCTCATTTTTGTTACGTGGGTTGCCTCACTTGATATTTAGTTGCCTTCTAGGCTAAGCTATTCACTTGAGATAGATTTTGTTGGCTGCTTGAGATCCATTCGATGGCTGCTTGCCTTGTTCACATTGTTGCCTCAGTTCACATTGCATGGAATGATTGCTAGATGTATTGTTTGATGGATTGTTGCCTCATATTCTAATAGTATTGACCTTGGTCAATTCATGTGGGCTAAATGATGAATATAAGTGGTTGCCTTATCCATTTCATTTGATTTCTAAAATCATTCATTTTTTTTTCAAAATAAAACTCATGGAGGCAATATATTGTAGGAAAATAAAAGGTATTTTTATTCTCTCACCCCTCTTATCTCTAATATAAGAATACTAGGGTTTGTCCGATAAGGGTCTTAGCCACGTGGCCCTCGGACACTTTCGAAACAAAAATGCTTTATAAAACTATTTTCGAAAACTAAAATCTACTCTAGGTCGTCGGCACTATTTTGCCCCCGCAGCTAACTCTGCGGACGTCGGCGGAACTGTGCCGATAAGACCACACGTATTTAAAAATATAGGTTTAGGAACTTTTTGCCTCCTACAGCAACGGCACGATTCCCAACGGTCTCGAGTACCCATACTCGCTGACCTGGGATGACCGCCTACATCCCCGAAGGCTCTCCCCCCTTCGGCTCTCAACGCTTCACCACAACTCAAGACTTGAAGGTTTCGAAGACTTGAAGATTCAAGACTTAGGGTTTAGATATTTGTATAGATAGGACATTGATCATGTACTTTTCCATTTCTTCTTTATTTCTTTGTAACAATGTTGTATCACGACACTTGTATCATGTATTAATTTAATAAAGTTTTAATTTCGATTGTATTTATTTCTAAAGCATATGAATACCAATTGCCATGTATGCGATGAATGCGAATGCACAACAATTTTCCTCCCCCTCTCGACTAACTCTCGACGTAGCTTGTTAGGTTCGGATCAACTCAGCAGCGCGGGTTGCTCCACGATTTCACCTCACGCCCCTCTCGACTACGCCAGAATTAGGGTTCTCACAATCCCTCTGCTGATTAAGAATATGACATTTTTTGGCTGCCGTAAATCTTTATTTGTTTTAGCGTCTGCTTCAGTCAAGAAGGTATCAGGGATGTCAAAGCCCATTAGCGACGTGAAGCTTTTGATGTAGTCCCTGAGCAAGTCTATGCAGCCAAGGCAACTGGACTTTCCTTTCTGTCTTCCCTGAATTAGACTGAAATCCTGAATCCTGCCCCAATCCCAATATATCTGCATTTTATTTATGTGTATGTGATCTTTGTGGTGGCTGCTACACCCACAATTTATTGCTTCCTGTTCCATCTAAAACGTATTGGCACGAGAAAGGGTCAACCAGTAAACTAAAGGCTTCAGAAATCAATGTTGTTTTCTCCGTTTATTATCTTCAATACTAATTTTTACTTGCTCCCTATGCAGATTGGGCAGCTGAATATCTGTAAGTAACAGAAGCAACAAAGGTTACTTTGTCAAATAGTTTGGAAAACATCTCTTTAGTTTTTCCTGTTTTATGCAAAATCACTAACGCAACCAATTTCATGCCTTTAACTGGTGGTAACATATTCTTTGAGCAAGTTTCGGAGGTTGCTTATTTCACAATTGCTGCTGCATGTGGTTCACCCTAAGATTCGATGTTGATGTGTACATCCATATAGCTGATTAGACTTTCTATTTGCACTTGCACATACCGGGCCTTGGTTGGTGCTGATATAGGAGGTTGCTAGCTTTTGTGGTTCACCCATCCCTTGAGGTATTATTTTGCTGGACCCATTATATAAGCTTTCGAATTAGTCTCTGAATGGGAGGGAGAGGGAGAGGGAGAGGGAGGGAGAAATCAACTAAGTGATGAACTAAGATTTGATTCAATTTTGGATTGAGTATTGACGGTTGCAGAGATAATCATTAATTCTACAATGCAACCCCATATTTTGACACAAGATTGCAACTATAATCTATTATAGCATTATCTATTGTTCGACATTGTTGTGCACGTTATAGAGTTTCATAGCGATGAGCTTATCAGTTTATATTTAGTGAAGCATGCATTGGATTATGATCAGATTTGTTTAGAGTGGAAATTCCCTGCTTGTACGCTCTATGTGTCTACCTACAGGTTATTTGAGGTGGCCATGTGACTATAGTTTCACTGAAATTTGTGTATACTGGAATCCCCCAGCGTGCAGACTACCGGTTTTAGTAATTTCTGTAGGACAAATTTTTGTTTTCTTTTCTTCGTAGATCTGTAGGCTTTCTCTTGTTAGCTTCATCAATTACTGATTATAGACTACGTTCAGTTTATTTTGGTCCATGTAACAGATCACTTGTTAGCTTCAGACATTACAGGAAGTTAGCCTTTTCATAATTACAGTTCATAAATTGTATGCATAGAGCTATAAGGTTGGATGCTGGTGCAACACAACTCCTCCGTTTAACCGATTTAAAATCGTCCAATGTACCATTTGATAATACAAAAATGTATAGTTTGTAATCGTGCATGTCTCTCTACTTTGCCGAGATTACAGATCACCTTTAGCAGCTCTCATTTCAAAGTTTGTTGAATTTTTTTTCATGTATCCTGCCATTTCTAGCGTTACTTCAAATTTTCCAATTGTATTGCATGTTCATGTCTAACTAACTGAATTTCTTGGGGTGCTAGATCTGGATTTCTTAGCCTATAACTTTACTGCAGACATTTATTTGTTCCTCTGATCATTTGTTGGAGGTGTAATCTAGCCCTTGAATCTTGATTAACTCCATTCCAGCTAATGATTTTTGGCTATCAATCCATTTTAGGCTGTCCAGTTCATTAGAATTAAGCTTGACAATCCTAAGGTCACTCTTAGCTTACTAAAGTGCTTGTCCTGACACTTCTATTATTTCTTTTTGCTATTGAAGAATCTGTGTTTAAAATGCAAGCTAAGGCTACCAAATGTCGATTTTGAAGAATCGTGTTTAAAATGCAAACTAAGAATCTGTGTTGAAGAATATGTTCCTTAGCTTCATGGGTATATAAAATGATGGAGCTGCTGTGCAATCATCTGAAGGTTTACGAAATGTTGATTTTTGAGGTATACCAATCAATTCAAAATGTTCTTCTGTATTGTGGAGCAATGATACAGAGTAAAACTATCTACCTGCCTTCGTCTCTAATAGAATTCCATGTATCTTGTCAAACATTGCGAAGTATTTTAATTTTTAGCATTTTTGTCGTTGCAGTGCGTATCATTTTGCTCTTCTGGATATGTAGCTAAACTCCTGTAACTTATTGAATCATAGAAATGGTCTTTGCCAATTAGAGCATTGTAGTTACAACAATTTAATGGCTTTAAAACTTCAAATTATCTCAGGCCAATGATGTACCATGGAACATGATTAATTCCCGAGGCATCTCATTTTTCAGGCGATCAGTACGCCAATGGTCCCTAGCAAGCTTAAGTTCCTCCGCCTCAAGTACTTGAACATTTATATTGGTGGATCAAGGAGCTCAATCCACAGCTATGATTTCTTCTCTCTGGTTTCTTTCTTAGATGCTGCTCCTGCATTGGAGACTTTCATCTTGCAAGAAAATCTCTCTCTCTCTCTCTCAAAAGTTATATATAGTGAAACTATTAGATCAATCAAGCATCATTGAGTTTCGAGGCCTCTATTTCACGAGATCACACGATTAATTGGTTTATTTTGTTGTTAATATTCTTAATAAATTATCTCAGGTGGGTTATAGATAAAACCTGAATTTCAGAGATCTTGACAGTAGGCTTGCCTAAAGTCCTAAAGATGTTGTTTTATGAAGAGTAAAACCTAACCATTGTGCGTCCAAAGATTTTTTTTTGTTAGCACTAATAATATCATATGACGGGTCTGCTCATATTGTTGGTGTGTGTTCTTTTATTCCACAGCGTGCATCCAAGTTGTCTGACTGGGGGCAACATCAGTGCTGCATAATGCCTCACTACGGCTACCAATCATCGGGAGTGTTAGGGTAAATTTCCGCTTTGAATTCATATGACAGGCATAAAGTGCGCCATTATGTGCGCAGTGTAGATCAAATATTATGTTATAAGATATTTCTTCTAATAATGTTTACAGGCAAACTGTGAGGAAATCTCAGAAGTTCTTAACTCTGCAGTGCAATTGCTGGAACCAGTGTCTCCTTGTGTTGAAAATTTACTACTGAAAGTGAGAAACCATAGAATGATCTTGGCATGCATATCTATCCTAGCTACTGTGAGATGCTTTTGGATTGTGCTCAGTAAGGAAGCAAATTTATACTGGATGTAGATTGTTCTATTGATCATTATAACTTCGAGTTATTCGCCAATACCATTATGTCCTTCTTATACGGTGCTCAAAGACATACCATGCTCGTGTTATATTGGTATAGTTAATCATCCTGTGATTCCTGTCTATTAGCATTAACCCAAGGTATGATGTCTTGATTTTTTTTACACAGCTGGCATTTAACTTATACTTCCCAGGTTTCTCGAAATCATTTCTAATACTGTATAATCATAGTTGAGATCTGGTATTTCGATTTAGAAGCTATGGTTGTTGCAAATATAATAGCATGTATGATCTTTCCTTGGTAGATCTCATATGTAGGTCCCTGGTTCACTTCATAAGTTGAATAAGTGTAGGATCTGATTTTTTGGTTGTTATTTTTATAATGCCCAAAGACATACTTGTGTACTAATTAAATTCTATATCAGTCAAATATGTGTTAGTTCAAAAAAATAAAATTAGGCTATCTTTTGCATTAAAGATTTTGCATTTGTTGAATGGCTGTTTCAGGATAACAAGGAAATTACTTATCTAAACTACTATATTTGTCTTGTTATTGTGTTCTTCCACAATTATTCATCACTGAAACATTTTGGTGATTAAGATATCTGTATAGTTGGTTTTAAATACATCAGCTATTATTTTAGAAACCTATCTGCACATACTTTGGTAAAATTTGATCACGCTCTCTCTGTATGTGCACGCGCTATTACTTACTGTAGATGACCAAGTTAGTATGGAATATATTCTAATCCATAAAATTAGGTTGCACTGTTATACTTCTAATTGAAAATTGTCGCTTCTAATTATATATTTTTTGTGGAATTTCTAAGCCTTTTGTTATTCTTTCAAACATATAAGTCTTAAATCATATAAGATAAGAGCACGCATCTCAGTTTTTTTGGCACTGCCATGCTTCACATTATAGTGTTTTGCATGACAAACATTGGGGATATTACGGACACACACAGACATGCAAGTAAAATTTATCAGACCTGAGGCATATATGCTATTTGAGATGTGATCATCCTGACCTTGGAAACCTGTAGCGGTTTCCTGTTTTCTTATATGCTCTGTCATCGAAATTAGTGTACATCCGTTTCTTAATAACAGAACTAGGAGAGTGCATGTTAATAAGAGTTGTTCATTTCTTCTCAACAGGTGTCTGTTATGAATCCTGCAATGGAGACATCACTACGAATGGTGCTGGAGTTTACCGCTGATGTCCGTGAAGGTAAAGTACTGAAAGACAGATTAAGTACCGAAAGACAGATTATTATCTTTTAATCCTCCAAGAACAGGCACATAGCATTTGTTGTATGAATACGAGTAAAACCTTACCTTGTTTTATGTATTCTCCATGAGCATTTAACATTCAGCCTTACTTAATAATTTTGTAAATTACTAAGCAGCAAAGGGATTGGCATGCACATAACCGATGCACAAATTGTAACTAAGTTTGCCATCTAACTAAGTAAGACATGATGTGGTTCAGTTGAGTTCGACATTTTGTTCTGTACCATGTTTTGGTTTTCAAGAATTGAAATTTGTTTCTAAAATGCTTGGACTAGGTTGCCTGGATACCTAGATACGGATACAGACATGTGATACAGCAATGCCGCGATACGTTTTTCCCCCCAAAACACTGATATATGTAAAACTATTTTTTGTTTAGTTTATAGTCTAGAGTGGTGTCTGAAAACAATACTGTTATAATTAGTTTGCATGCACATGCTTGTGAGATTGTTGAAACTGGGCTTTGCTGATGGCTGTTTATTCTTGTAGGTCATTTTAATATTTTTCTTGGGGATCTTTACCCAGGGGTCACTGATGATGCTTTGTTTGCTTGTTTCTCTGGATATTCTATTTCTAGCTGCTCATAAGTTTCATATAGCTATGTGCATCTCCTCCCTTTTGTACACTATATTATTTCTTATCGGTTTAGCTTGGTAACTTATGTAGAGATGCTAGGATCATATGGGATCAGAAAACTAGACGATCTGGAGGGTTCGGTTTTGCTTCTTTGAGGAATCAGCATGTAGTGTTGATTACAACAGTTAGCAAATTGTTCTGGAGATTTTAGAAGTCTTTTGTAACTGTTGTTTCATCATCTTACTTTATTTTTGATTGACATGATGTTATCTCTGTTCCTTGTTTCTAGCTATCTCTCATTCTGGACGCATCAGGTTAGCTTCAAAGATGTGATGATAATGGCAATTGGGGAATAGATGGTGCTAATGCTGGTGAAGCGAAGCAAGCAGACTCCAAGGGTATGATAGAGTTGAGTATATGCACTTCTTGTTCCTGAGCTGGTTGTTTTTTGTTTAAGTTGGTATACGATTGTTCCTGAGGTCCTTGCTGCAATAGACGTCAACAGTTTAGCCGTCTTTGCAATTGCATAACAGTGGTTTCAGTTTCTTAGGTGCAGACATTCAGTTGAGTTTCTGTCCATTGATAGCATTCTTTCCTGCTACAATAGTGATATACCATGCAGGGATATGACAAGCCTTTTGTTTTTTCTGCAGATTGTGTAGATAGTGTGTTAACCTCATTCATTTTTATATACCTCAGCTCGTTTGTTAACTGAAGGTTCAGGGACTCATTACCATATTTCCAAGTGGTCTAACATTTCCATTTACTTCCTAGACCAATCAAAACTCATTGGCGATCTAATTCTCCCATCTGTTTTACCCTACTTTTGGCTTCATGGTCTGACAGTTTCCTCTTTTTTTTCCTTTCCAAAACAGCTTGGATTCAAAATGTTCTTGGGTGTGACTGCAACTGTAACCAATTGGGATGCTGAGGGTACAACTTGTAGCTTTGTATTGGAGGACAATTCTCTTGTAGAGTTTGTTGAGCTTCCTGATACTTGCCAAGGTCTTTAGTATTGCAATGTGTTGAGTGGAGTTATCAGGGGAACACTGGAAATGGTCAGTTCCTCTATCACCACCATCTTTTATCCTTTCCTCTTCATGCCACAAACTTGATCCTTGTGAAAGGAGGAATTGAAGCAGGCCTTTTTGCATGTGCGGGTGGCACGTGAGTGGTGTGCACTTATACGTGTATGTATGCTAGCGATTTGTATGATCATGTGTAAATTATGAGATAATTGCTCCTGAATGAGTGGTGTAAGGTGTATGTAAAATGTAGATGAGTGTTGTAGAGTTTTGTGCATATGTGTAGCTTGGTATTGCAGGCTTATAATCTCGTGTTGTAAGCCAATAATAGTTGCAGAGCAGATTTTACGATGTAAAGTTCTGTTTTTTTTCTTCTATACTGCCTTGAATTTTCTTTTGAAGAAGAGTTTTCCATTTTGTATTTCGGTATGTTTCTCAACAAAAAAAATTGTATTTCAGTATGAATTGTTTGGGATACATGAAATTTGTAGAATAGTTACTTCTTTCTTAGGTGTATTTGTTTGCTTTCAGAACAAATGAAATACTTGCATCATCTTTTGGTGCATTTGGGCGTGTGGCCTGGTTAAGGGTCACTTCAATCATATTTATGTAAAGGGCTTACATAGGAGATATGGTGGTCATGCAAAGTTAGAGAATTTTCAGGTGATTGAGCATTAGCAAATTCGTTGTATATAACTTCATTCTCTACATACACCAGATTTTGTCATTGATAAACGCAGGTTAATTCAGCATTAGCCTGTCCGTTTGGCTTCATCATATATGAAGCTCCCACATGGTTTCGTTCAAATATTTACCTACTGCTATTAATTGGACGCTATATATATATACTGATAAGAAGACTTTGAGTTGGTGCCAATCCATTACTAAATTGAATCACCCTGAAAAATCTACAACCTCATTGTCTTCCTATCTCTATCGGAGCTGTCCCGCACCCTCTATCTCCCAGCCCGTTCATCTCTTCTAGGGCACAATGCGCTCCTCCTCTCCCCAGTCCCTCAGAGCCGTTGTCGCTCATGCTCGGAGAGGAGGGTGAGCAGGCCTACCCCGAGGTCACGCTCGCTCTCCATGGCCATGGCCGCCGTGGCCGATGACGCCGGCCTTTTTGTCGAGGACGACACGTCGTGGAAGTCACTCGGCATCTCCGACTGCCTCGCTTCCGCCCTGCACAGCACTGGGCTCTCCAGATGCCAGCTTATTGTCGCTTGTCCAAGTACAAGTTGTCGCTGCACACTATGTGCTCGACAAAATGTCAGCGTGCAAATCTTATACCATTTTGTTCCAAGGTTACTGCATGAAGTGTGATTAGTTAGATAAGTAGCTAATGTTGGGCACTGAGTAGAGGTTGTAGGTCTTTGCATGATATCTCATCCAATTAGTCTCAGAATTTGGAGTGACATATGTATCTCTTTTCCTGTATCAGATTCTTTCCCCATGCAAGGAACCAGTTATGACTTCGATTTATTGTGGTTAAGTTTTTCCTTTGGTTCTTATCCATTGATTGCGCATTGCCCCATATCTTTTCTGAATGAAGTTCTCTTAGTGTCAGTTTATTGTTCATATGTTGTTCTACTTGGATCTTCGCTACTAGACAAGGAAACATTTATTTGCTATAGTTATGCCAAAACATAATTTTTTGCTGATTCTAGCCTATTGGTGGGGTTGCAATCCCTCGAAGTTTTAACAAGTGTGGATTATTTGTGATCCATCTACACACATGCACTTGACTCCCCGTGGGCAACCGGGAAAGAAGAAAAAAGAACACGAGTCAATAAGAGCGGAGAAAATGATATTTTTAAGATGGCGGCTGGAGAAAGAGGCCATCGCAGAATGGAGGAAGAGGTGGAGGAGACGTGTGGTAGGGAGGAAGAGAGATAGGGTGATGCACAGTAGTGGTCGTCAGAGAGGGAGAAAGCAAGGAAAGATGATGACGATTGACACGACGCAGTTAGAAGCACGCTCGTTGCACTTGACACACGTTTTCGTAAAATAGGACGATCATTTTGATTAATACTTATATATGCTACTTCGTTATTCCGTAGCAACGCACGGGTACCCTACTATGTTGAGAGATACCCCAGTTCACTACATGGACCTGACGTTTTGATACACTTATTGAAGTACAATGGGAACGAACCTGAAGACAACATCCCTCATGTGGAATGAGATTTTCTTAAACGCCTAAAGAAATAGATGCTTTAGAAAGAGATAATTAGTTGTGACTTATTTTTTAATAACTGTTTTTTAGACTTATTTCAAATAAATGATGAGTTGTAATATTAAGCAATATTATCATACTCTATTTTATACTCATGTAAATTCCACATGCATTAGTTGAGACGTGCGTTGCACGTGCACGCTTCCTAGTAAAAAACAAAAAGGCGTCTTACATCTAAACTAAATCGTCATCATGGTTTTTTGAGGGACATTATGGAGACGGATTGCCAAGTTCTCATGAACTCTTGGGGCGAGTCAGGAGGTAGTCGGTTGGTGATCGGTGCCATCGTTAATAGAGTGATTGAGCTAACTTATAGTTTTGCATGCTTCAATGTTCAATAAATGAGGCGCTCAGCAAACTTGCCTGCAGTTCTCATGCATAAAACGGGATGTGCAGGCTTGGTTGGCAATTTGTCCAGCCATTTTGGCATTTTTCCTTATGGCAAATTGTAACTATTATGAAAATCGGCCCTGACGATTGATGCCGTCGTAAATCTCTCACAAGATGACATATAAAAGTATGGATCTATTCTAAGAGCATTGGAGAAAAGACTATAAGACACATGCTATTTTTTAACGTGGTTTAAAAGACTATATCCATGGGGCATGACTACGAGCGTACCTCCCCCTTATAAGATGACAGTCCTACGTCAATACCAAAGTATCAAACAGAAACAAAAAGACTTTGACTTAATATACTTCTAGTGACTCTACACGTGCTATCATAGTAGTGAAGATAGTTTTAAGTACTTGCCATCTTAGGTAACGAGAACTCCTACATTACTAAAAAACCCGTTGTTCCATCACGTTTAGTTGGGTAAAAATACTGTTGACACCCTTAGATTTGGTACGGCTATACAATTACGAGATGATCTCAGGTAGGACAAGATAACTGTGTTTTTGTGAGAGTTTTCCTTATGATATTTTAAAATAGTTTTTTTTGTGTTATATGCACATATTGAATTCTCGACTCCTATGTGTATCAGGTGCAGGACGAGTCTTACTGCTCCAAAAAACTTTGATCTCTAATGGGCCAATTGACACGATTGCACCTAATCCACATGCACACGCACTCTACAAACATCCATTCATGTCATTAAATTGTGCCTACTAACTTTTAGTACAATGTGAAATACAAAAGAGTGCCTTGCATCTAAACTAAACTGTCACCATAGTTTTTTGAGGGTCATCGTGGAGACGGATTGCCAAGTTCTCACGAACTCTTGGGGCGAGCCAGGAGGCAATCGGTTGGTGATCGATGCCATCCTTAATGAAGTGATTGAGCTAACTTGTGGTTTTGAATACTTCAATGTTCAATGAACAAGGCGCTCAGTAAACTCTTCTACTCATTATTGCACCCAGTTCGCATTCACGCAGCGGGATGTGCAGGCTTGGTTGGCGGTTTGTCTAGCTTTTTGGCATTTTTCCTTATGGTAAATTATAACAAAACAATATATGATCAATAAAGCTCACACTTCCCTAAAAGAAGTGAAACCAAGATAGTGCAACATCACCACGACATTCTCCGGCAGTCACATTCAAATCCAATAGATGCAAACAAATCTAAGCTTGACACTCATACTAGAACACTCTAACAAGTTTCATCTAAGCTAAACACTCACTCTAAAACACTTTATTAAATCGTAGCTTTGTTAGGAACTCATACAACCTAGAATCCTTTATTCAGATACGTAAGAATACTCATATAAACACTAAAACATATATATAAACCCCTTGTATATACGAACCAAGGATGTACAAATTGATCTATAAGTGTAATTGATTTTTTTTCTTTATTTACCGTGCATAGAGGATCACCAAAAGCTGAACAAAAGTTATAATATCTATTATATCCACACTATCTTCATCGTTTCTATTTCTTTATTATCATTAACTGATCTTTCCAACCATTTTTATTTAGTACTTTATTTGTGTAACACCTCGATTTTTTGAAACCCAAAAATTAGGGCTAACAAAAACTTTTTGCTAATAATCACTAGTACAGAAATCGATATCCAAGACGGTTAAAGTAGCACATCCGAGACGGTTATAGCACCCGCCTCCACGGAGTGGTTGCGGATATGGGGGCATGCATCGGAGACGGTTATGCAAGAGCCTCGAATAAGAGCTCATCCGTGGCGGTTAATTAACCGCCTCGGATAAGCACTTATCGGAGGCGGTTATATTTCCCTAACCGCCTCGGATAATGACCTAACTGCCTCCGATAAGACAAGGTTATATTTCCTTAACCGCCTCGGATAATGACTTATCGGAGGTGGTTATATTATCATTATCGGAGGTGGTCAGGATAATATAACCGCCTCCGATAAGTCATTATCCGAGGCGGTTAGGGAAATATAACCACCTCCGATAAGTGCTTTATCCGAGGCGGTTGAAGTACATATCCTAGGCGGTTGTTTAGTTGCAACCGCCTCGGATATGTTTTTAAACATGCATTATTTTGCCTGATTTATTAGCCTCCCTGAAAAAGCAAACAGTTCATATATATGATATATCACAGCACACACAACAGATTTATATATATATATATATATATATATATATATATATATATATATATCCAAATCATAGCACGCACAACAGATTTATATAGCACACTTCAATTATTCATTCTCGCATCGACCACAAGACATAAACTACAAACATTCACATACATACGCATACGAATTAATAAATATTACAAAACTTGTTCACTTGAGTCATATACTCAATTCACAGCGAAGATATTGATCAAATTCAAAAAACTAGACCTCTCTTAAGTTCTTCACATGAATAGAACCACTCACCGAAGCCTCCATACATGATATCTGTTGATAAAGAAGTCTCATCTGTAAAACAGTGACATTAGCAGTGAGAGGAAAAATGAACAAGACATTTAAAAACATCAAGTGCACTTATCATTTGAAACCACAAGTTGGATAGATAATTACAAAGTTTGATTGTAGACGTTAATGAAGTAACTAATGACCTAACTAGAAACCTAAGTAACGATCTAACTAATCGCAATCCTAAGTTCCTAGCTTGCCGCCGGGAAACTGAAGCATCCTTTGGGACTAATGACCTCGTTGTTTAGGAAGCTAGCGATGTGCGACCGGATCTGGGCGAGGTCCATATCTTCCAACTGTTTGATTGCCATGGTTTTCGCCCCTCCCTGAAAACATGAGGCTTACACTCAGGGTGAATAGCATGATTAAACACTAGACATTAGCAGTGGCGATGGTTTCATACTGCTAGATCACTATACTTTGGGTTGCTGCAAAGGGCTAGCATGTGGAAACACACGTAATACCCACAGAGGTCGGTCCCTTCGGGTTGTTGCCGGCACTACAAAAGGGATATCGATTAGGTATAGAGGGCAGAAGTATGATGGCATTAGTTCGAGGAGTCAAGGACATTACGGAATACCTTAAACTTGGAGTCATGCCGTAACTCGACGGGCACTCCTTCCTTCACTTCCTTGTGCCTCCCTCCTTGTTTGACGTACGTGTCAAACGCTCTAGGTGATTCAAAACAATTAGCATCGAACTATCTTTTCCTTTGTGAAGAAGAAAGAATAGGCATGGACAAAGTCGAAAGTTTTGGTACTCACTCGTCGAGTAGACACATGATGTCCACGTACCTTTACTTGCGCTCGTCAATGCTACGCCTCATCGAATCAAGGTAATATACCTTATTCCATTTCGGCACGATCACGAGGAGGATCCAATGGCCCCTGGTTATACGATACGAAGTTATTACATGTTTAGCCGTCGAACCATGAGAATTTGCAAAGGATGTGGCTTACCCGATGTTATAGGCAACTTGGATGTGATCTCGTGCGGAGTACTCATGGAGTAAATGCAGGACGTAATCCCGCAATATTTTCTTATTTGCCGCGATGCTTTGGGCCGAGATCAAATGTAGGTCGCCGAACCCCACAGAGTTCTTCGTCTTTCTTTTTTTCGCTCAGAGCAAGCATGTATCTAAGTATAGGAGAAGAACGAGTTATATTGCCGGCAGTTAACTAGAATAAAAAAAATGGTTCTGTGTTGTAAGGACTTACAGCGTGAAGTATCTCATGAGACTGGCGTCCAGCTCACGGAAATGCATCATGTTGAAGATGTTCGTGAATTCCACGGGAAACATATATCCGCTACGGTGCTTGAAATGCTCCTCCTTGAAGAAGACCATGAGGCCGACTCTTGTATCTGGGAACGGCCTGTTCGACATCTTGAGGTAATGATCATGTAGCTTCCGGCAGGCTATGCCCAGGTTCACGTCAGCGTCCACCATAAGTTGTCCCGGCACGTGCTGACGAGCTAGCTCCGCTAAAGGATATTCCACATCATCCGCCAGTTTTGAAGCAGACTTCTTATCTCTGTATACTTTCAGCTTGGATGTGGCCCCTTGACTCTTCGTTGGAACACGGCTTGGCCGTGAGCTCTCCACTGGTGGTACTGCCGGGAGTTGAGGGGGTAGCGAACGATGAGTAACCTCCACATGTGGCGTTGTCGGCACTGGCTGAGGAAGGGCGAGCTGCCTCGAAACCTCCGGCGAAGATGGAGCAACCACCGGTGAAAACCTCAGCATCCCTTGATCCGGCGAGCATGGAGGAACGGACGGTACACTCGGTGCTGATTTGAGGACTATGTCCTTCTTCAGCCACTAGATGAACGACCCGACCGCGTCGCTTAATGTCTGCATCTCATCAGATTCTTGCACGTTCGGCAAGGGACAGTTAGCGAAGGTCGGGTTGATTGACTCGACCTGCACTCGCGCGAAGCCTGGCGTTAACGGGACACCGTGTATCACCGTTCCAGAAGGAGATGGCCACACCTGACCGTACACGGCATCCATTGAGAAGTTCGTCGTAGCGAACTGTATCTGCATCTTGCACCGCGTCGGACCCCCAATTTGGTCGACGGGAGAACAATCCTCCGCACCCGAGGTGCAGCTACTGCGGTGGGCACCCGGGCTAATTGCAACTGGCGCCCTGGCTTGCAGGTACTGTGCTGAAAGCCTCTCCTCCATCGCCCTCATTCTTTCCTCAAATTGCGCCTCAAGGGACGACTGTATCTCCGCTTTCATCTGCTCGGCTCTTGCTCTCTTCCTCTGCCGACGTGCCTCCTGCGTGTCCCCGGTGAAGGCTTTGCCCCATGTTGGCAGATTTCTGAAACCTTGGTGCATCCATAGGGCTCCCTGGTGCCGATGGCCTCGGAGAGTATGTCTTTCTCCCGACTTGGCACAAACGAGCCGTGAGAAGCCTGCTCATTCAGCTCCACCATTCTCTGATAGACCTTCTCGTCTTCTGGGTTTCGCCAGACGTGTTGACCACGAGGATCCACGTTCGACCTCGCCCTGCACCAGTCCCGGATGCGGCTGTCGCTGAAATCTGAGAACACCGGCTGCTGTCCGTGCTTCTCTGCTTCCTCGTCCTCCTTCGCCCACTTCTTCTTAGCACCGACGTACCCTAAGGTGCCGAGATAATGCGGGTGCTTGTTCCTCCTGGCTAGCTCCTGCCTCTTCTGGCTATCTGCCTGGAACTCTTCAGAAGACTTCAAGGCGCAGAATTCCACCCAATCTTCTTCGGAGACATCCGGGTATGCTTCGCAGGACGACTTATCTTGCTTGAGATAGTCCCTCACCAATCTGTGCTTGAAATTCCTCCAACACTTCCCAGCCGTCGGTTTAGTGGCTCGGAAGAAATCAGCTTCAACCTCTTCCGAGTACATGAAGGAGCCCTTCACTTCGTCAAACAAGGACTTCCGCTCCTCCCGTGTCAGCTCGCCCCAATCGGTGAGGGTGATCCTAACCCTAGAACGGGCGACCACCCCGCATAACGTCCGCCACTTCTTCCGGGTTTCTTCTGGCTTAGGAACTTCGGTCACCGGATCCAAGCTCTGAACTACCCATCTGCCCTTCGGCCTCCCCGATGGCTTCCTTGGTTTGCGAGAAGACTTTCCTGACGATGTCGATGGTCTTGGCGACCCCGACGGTGATATCGTAGGCGAGGGTGGTGGAGAGTTCGTCTCCATTATACTAGTATCAGCATAAATAATTCAACATATGAAAAAGAAAACATGCAACATATGAAAAAGCACCTGACATGCATGTATATGTACAAAGCACAAAGAAGCTAAATAAGATATAGCATCTGTTCTTGACATAAAGTAAACTGATATGCACATATACATGGAGGAAACATAAAGAAGCCAAAAGCAAATGTAATATCAAGTTGCTATCTAGTTTAGGGCAGTCACATCATGGGATTAGAAGTAGAATATCATCCAAAGACAAAGCATCCGATCAAGAATAAACATCTGTTCTTAGATCGATAAAGCACACATGAATGAATTCATTTGGATTCAAATACCATTTCCAATAGAATTGGAATTGGTAGAAATTGGATGACACCTCCAATTTTTTTTTGTCTGCCATTTGGAATTGTAAAATGAAATGAAATCCAAACGTTGTTTGGGTAGTCTAAAATTGTAAACAAGGAACTAAAATTGTACAATGGCACATAGTTGCACTTTTTGGATCCTTAATGAATAAATATATAAAATTGAAATCTAAATCTGAAAATTTGAATATATAAACATGAGATTCCAATTTTACTACTAAAATTTGGACAAGATCAGGCTCATACCGAGAGTTAACAGGACAATAAACACATGAGTTACAAGTAATATGTCCAAATACTCATAGTCAGTGAAGTGAACAATATATATTCAATAAAAATTAACACTCTATGATACCAATAGTTGTAACCAAAAGTACCACAAAATATCTAGTCATTCTTGTTTCATTCACTTAAAAAGTAGCATGGTAATATAATACACTGTTATCATTAGTGGAACAACATAATGCAACAAATTAAAGTATATAGATTGAACTTCACAAATCTGAACGAGAGAAAATTGGTTTGTTCAGGCGATTTTGGGATGAGGGAACTCCTCGTTAGGAGAGAGATGTAACGTACCCTCACCTTGGGGGAGAGGCCGCCGGTGCTTGCGGTAGTGCTCGGGGAGGAGGTGGCGGTGCTCGGGGAGGAGGCGGCGTGGAGGAGGGGATGGCGCTCGGCGACGGGGAGCAGGCGGTGGTGCACGGCAACGGGGACCTCGACGACGGCGGTGCTAGGTAGTCGAGGGTTCGGCAAGGGCAGTTCGAGTTAATGCACGCGGGGATGGCAGTTTGAGTTGATATAAGGGAGATATCGGAGGCGGTTAAATCGATCCAACCGCCTCCGATAGGAATAAAGGAGGCGGTTGCGTCGATCTAACCGCCTCCAATTACGGGAGATATCCAAGGTGGTTCGATCGATCTAACCGCCTCGGATAAGAATAAAGGAGGCGGTTACATTTATCCAACTGCCTTCAATTATTCCTAATCGGAGGCGGTTAGCCGGGTCTAACTGCCTTCGATTAGGAATAAAGGAGGCGGTTGCGTTGGTCCAACCGCCTCGGATACGTTTTTTAAGGTAAGTTTTCAGTTCTGTTTTCTAAACTTTCAGGCGACAGCACAATTGAACATCACAAGCATCAAAAATACTGACAGCATGTGCACATGAACAACAGAAGCGTCTCATATATATCAACATTTACACATAAATGTTTCTTACATGTTTGAACCCACAAAAACGTAACACTTCTCAAATGATCATTTCATTGCCTCCGCTTCCTCGTCCTTTTCTTCTTGCGAGGCATTTCCTCTTCGAACTCTTGCCCTTCTTGATGATCTTCACATACGTAGCATGGTTCATTAGGTTCATCGGTAATCGCGTCTCTAATGCTATGTTGCATTGGAGGTGCATCTTCAAAGATCTTGTACTCATCCTCATCCACCACACCCTGAACTCTGACAATCTTCCTTTGACCCTGTAGGGCAATATGAAGATTCTTCTTCGCCGGGTCGGTCACATAAAACACCTGGTGAGCTTGATTGGTTAGAATGAATGGGTCATCTTTGAATCTAACACGTTCAAGGTCTACTGTTGTGAAGCCGTGGAGATCGATTTTCGTAGATTGTAGATTGACCCAACGGCACCGAAATAATGGAAACTTGAAGTACACATAGTCCAACTCCCAAATATCCTTGATGAACCTATAGTATCAGCTCCGTTTCCCGCTCAAGTCAAAAGCCTGTAACACCCTAACTTTCCGAAACCCAAAATTTAGGGCTAACAAAAACTTTTGTTAGTAATGCTGATTAAAATACACCAAATTAAAAACTTTTATTCCAAATTATGTTCCTGCTAAACCCTAAAGCAAAGCAACCAAAATCGTTCCCTCTGTTCCTGCTCCCTTGATTTCTGCTTCATCGAAACCCTGTCCAGCAAGGGATACAAACCCTGCTCTATCGTTGGTCTCCATGCGGGACCATTCGTCCTTGCGTCCCCGCCACGACAGCCTGAAGCAGCTGCCACAGCCAACTTGCTCTGCCGCGACAGCCCATGGCAGCCGTTGCCGCTGCCACGCTCTTGCCACGGCAGTTGCCGCTGCCCATTTTCCTCTGCCGCGGCAAGGCCTCTGCCACCGCCGTTGCTATCTTTCCCTGCCGCAGCAAGCCGCTCCTGCCGCGACAAGCTTCTGCCGCACCACCGATTCTCCGCCACGGCATCTCACAGCAACTACCGTCGCTGCCATGCCCCTGCCACGACAACTCCTTCCCTACCGCGGCAATGCCACACTGTTGCCCTTTCCACCCCGGTAACCGATCCCTACCGCGACAAGTCTTCCCTTACCGCGGCAATACCGCGGCAACGTTTCCTCCGCTACGACAGCCCTTCTCCCCGCCACAAACATACTTTCGGCATCCCTTCCCCTCTAACTAATCAGTGGCACCCAAACCCACACCTGCCGCTAAGTGCCCTCGCAGTACTTCTACGAAATCGGAGCATATACCCATCCCGAATCTCTTCTGAATGACTTGAAATTCTACCACCAACTTCGCCATGCCCCATCGCGAGTATGTGCAAAAATATACTGCCTTTGCATATACGTCTATACGCAAAACCCTAACTCTTTTCTCCCTGATTCGACGAAAGGGGCAAAACCATAACGCAGTACACGTGCCGTATACGCCACCGCATCCTTGGTACCTCACCACCAACACGTCCTAAGCCAACACGAATGTTTCATCTCGAGTTCCGTGTTCCTGCCCCACCTTGCCGTGCCCCAAAACCTTAGATCCGAGCCCCCGACTCCTTTTCTTCCTATTTAAATCTAAATCCCTCTAAAACCCTAACTCGTCGTTAGCTCAGCCATAGTCCTAAGCATATATGTGAGCATACCGGCGATATTTTCCCAAGTGTATATGGGCATACACCTTGAAGTCCCCAGCATATCACTGCATATGTTCCTTTGATTTCCGCCACCTTTTCTCTCTCCTGGTACATATATACGTATATACATCTCCATTACACTTCAATGTGTAATCTGGGATCCACCCTTTCCCATGGACAACAGGGCCATCCACGCCACTCCCTGTCTAATTTTTACGCCTACATTTTACTGCTCAATTGTGCTGCTACAGCTGCACAGTACCCGTCACTCTTCTTCCATTATTTACACACCATGTCTTTTCTCCTGCTCATAATGTTACTATTTAGCCAACACACCACCTGCACCAACTTGGGGTGAAATAAATACTAGCAGTCCAGCACATGAGCAATACCACCTCACTGCCACGCAGGGACCTGCAGTGTTTTCGTGTCAACACAACAATTCGATGCCCAGCCTCTCACTGACTTCCCCGTGCGTCTACAGCATCAGTCAAGTCAGCACTTACTTCTCTCTACTCATCCACACTGCCCTCACATTTCTAATCTACATTTAACCCACTGGCAGCTCTTGTCACACCCGCGTACAGTGAAAGTTAAATACCCATCACAACCTGGCATTCATGAGCTGCACACACATGCACTGCTACTTGTGCCACTCATGCACCCACTGCGGTAAGTATTGCCAAGCAAGTTCTGCACCACAACAGCAAGCATTGACTCCCTTTCCTGCCTCGCAAAATGCATACTGAGCTGTCCTATATGACCAAGCTGCCACCAATTCCTTTCTTGCTTTTTTTCCTTACTACAACCCAAACTACTCTATGCTATTAATGCCGGGTCAGCAGCAGCAAAATATGGCACTATTCCACCAGCACGTCTCCTCACTGCACAAAGCAAACCAGCAATTAGCTTTCTCTTTTCCTGCTCACCTTTGTGCCCCACGCCACCTTTTTCTCCCTGCAACAACAGCCATAACAGCAACAGCCAACCACCTTATTCATTTTCCTGGCTTCCTTCTTGTTCCTTGCCATGGTTATCACCATCTCGAGCTGCCTTAAGTCAGCCTGGCCGAGCTCTTCACGCCCCCTTCTCTTCCCCAAGTCCTCAGCACTAACCAAGCTGCCAACCTCTCCTCCCTCTTGCCTTCTTTCCCCATCTTCAAGCCACCTTCCCCCATGCGCCCAATCTCCTCTAGTAGCAACGCCTCCCGAGTCACAAGCTGAAGAGCACCGCAGCCAGAGTTCTCACCCGAGCGCCGCCGCTAACTCCTCCGGACACCGCCAGCCACGCGTTCCCCCCAAGCGCCGCCGTTGGATCCGAGCCGAGGTCACCGTCGGCTACCCCGGCGAGCCCCTTCCGCCGCCCCTTTTCACCTCCACCGGTGCTCCCCTCCCCGATGCGCCGCTGCCTTCGCCTTCAAGCTCCTCTGCCCTCGCCGCCGATGCTCCAGTCCCCGCCGGCCATCCACAACGACTCACCGAGGAACCGCGCCGGCGAGCGCACCTCCTCAGCTCGGAACGACCCGCCGCCGGCCGGATCCCCTTTCCTCCTCCTCGGCACTCCCCGCCGTCGCCAGCTTGAGAGCTCCAGATCCGCCGCCTGTGAGGCTCTCTACTCCGAGCACCGACGCCATCAGCGCCGCCCCTCGCCACCCCCTTTTTTTTCTCAGCCTTGTCGCACCGGCCATGACCCCATCCAAGCTCGGCCGAGTTGCCAACTCCCTCGGCGCGCTATACTCTGGAAACCGGGTTAAATTTTATTGCAGAACTAGGTCGAGCTCGGTTTTCCCCAGTTCAATATTCTAATGGTCGGTTCTTGACCAAGTTTTTCTGGTTCCGAACTCCCAAAAAGATTTAGAGATTTTTGTTTCAAACAGACTTCAAATTGATTAACCATAAAAAAAATAGGTGTAAGGCTTGTTTTCTTTTCTTTTACGATATATGTGCTCTTTATATATATATATATATATATATATTGATTTCAGAACATTTAGTATTCTTCCTAGCACCTTAAGGTCCTTCACCTTCTAATATACCCCCACCTAGCTTAAGATATCGAGCCTGGTTAAAGTAAGCCCTAGAAAATTAAGGTTCTTTTATGCAGAAATATTGCTTCATGCCAAATAACAATCTTCGGAAGTTCTCCTATTTCTTTTAACCTAAGATTCCAGAATCCTATAGAATTCTAACAGCTTGAGTTCCACATATATCCCCTGCAGACTCTGCCTTGAGAAATTCATAAGCTAAAGAAGATAGGAATACGGATTAGCATGAAAGTGAAAAGAAAACCCTAACGAAACCATATTCATGCATGGCCGGGAATCCATATCTCATACTATACAGTAGTCGCTGAAGGGCTTTTCTAAACCTAAGGTCCGAAACTCCAACAGTACCTTTTGAATCCTAGCTAATTAAATGAACCAAGTCACCTAAAAACCCTAAAGGCTTGTATAAGTATACGTCTCCCGTAAACCCTAACCTTAACTCGTTAGCACTTACCCCACAACTCATCGGACCGACATCATTTCATAGGCATGTCATGATTTCATGGATCTTATTTGGATTTTTTGTGCACGGTCGTTATTCGACGCTTTTGCCATGTAGTTGACGAAGTGACATACATCTGCGAAGGAAATCCGGGGACATCGCCATCTCCAGATCAGAATCCAAAATCGTCAGGCAAGCATTCCCACCTTGACCATGTCGAATCCTATATTTGCAAAGTATATTTATGTTGATTATGAAACATGCATGCTATGTTTATCAACGATATTTTATGTAGTTTTAGTTATACCCGATAGAAGCATTTGAGCTAGGGTTGGCTATCCGATTCCTTGTAACCCTAGCTGATTCGTCGATTGGTTTCCAACCGACAAAATACTAAGGTTATAGGCAGTAGCCATTGCTTAGCCCCACCATAGTTAAGACTAAATTTTTTTTCGGTTAATATAAACCTTCGGGTATGGGAAATTAAAACCCGCGGATAGCGTATGTTATCCGCGGTGACTTTCAAAAGAATTGTTGCCAAGATTCAAAATAAAGTTGGAGATGATTTTGATTCGGGTAAGAAGGTAAGGCAGTTTGAAGGAAGATGAAGTAGCGGAAGGCTACACGGTGAATGATGATAAACTGGAGTCTTACTCGAATCGGTTAAGGACCGAACCTAAGTGTCGCTGAATCAGTTCCCCCACCGTACATCCACATGTCCTTTATGGGAAGGACTTGACTCGGTAAGCCGCTTAATATTAGGGTTCGGACCCGTAGGAAGTAAGGAGAAAGTGCTAGGTAGGACGTTGGGCCCCTAGAGAATTCCCACGGCGCTATATGGGTCGAGATTCTTAGTGAGCTCCATCTAGGCGTGGGTGAAGATTCGACACAAAGATGAGCGTTTCTCCGGATTGTGGTGTCAGGCTACCTGGGCACAATCGGAGTTAGGGTAAGTCTCATTTAGCTGGTCCGACTCTAGTATGAAAGTAGGCGAAAGGTCTCGTTGTAACAACCCTGGCAGTATACTTACAAAGTACTCCCAGGGTGACTTACATCTTGTGGGTAAAGCCGTACCACCTCTGCAGAGGGTTAAAAACTATTCGAATAGCCGCGTCCTCGGTCATGGACATGAACTGGTAAGGCCACACACTGGTTAGACTGAGCTTTATCTGTGAAAGCTGGGAAATGGGACTAAGGACGTGGGCATGACGTGTCCACAGTGGGCAATTTTAGGCCACGCGTCGGTGGTAAGGAAATTGCTGAAGTAAGGAAATTCGCCGTAGTGCCTGAGGTGGATGGCATACGGTCTCGTGATGGAAAACCTAATTATCAGATATGCGGAAGCTACCGTTCGATGGATGGTGCCATGGACGGTGAGTGGAACTATCGGTAATAGGTTATGAGCTGATTAGCGGCATTTACCGCATGAGATGAGATGTGATGAGATGTTTGCTTGAAGTACTTTAGATTTCGAAATGCTTTTACAATCTACTTACGTGTATTTAAAATAAGAACTTACATTTCCGCACAACTTGCAACTTAGGTTAGAGCTATTCCTTGATCTATTCCCTGCATGAAATATTGTCGTATATTTCCTCCTGTGGGAATAGCTTGCGAGTACATTCCATGTACTCACCTGACTTGTTGATTTGGCCAGACGAAGGAGACGTCAATTCCAAAGAAGCAGTTTCGATCGCGAAAGCTAGGGCGTAACCCCAGTCAGTTGCCTGTCGGGGTATGGCATACTGATGGGCCACCTCTCCGCTAGATTTCCGCTGCAAGTTTATAGCCATTGGGCTACAGGTACCAGGCATTCAACCTTTACGGTCTATGTACTTAAATTCGTATGTATGTCGATGATATACAGGTTAACT
Organism: Stipa capillata; assembly: GCA_019208055.1. Lineage (NCBI taxonomy): Eukaryota > Viridiplantae > Streptophyta > Magnoliopsida > Poales > Poaceae > Stipa > Stipa capillata. Next base: position 77,666 of record JAGXJF010003516.1, read on the forward strand.
TGTGTGTACCGGCTATTGATCCAGGGACCGGTACAGTAATCACAAGGGAGTAGCCGGCTTAAAAACCGGGTACGCCACAAAGCCTCTATGCGGACCCCACTATTTTGAAATGTGCTTTTCTTATCTTGATCTCTCGTGTAGAATGTGTATCCGTTAATGTCATATCCTTGCCAAGTGACGACTTCGAATGTTGGGCCCTTCACATACCAGGTAAGCATGTCGCTAGAGGCACCTAAACGAAGACGCTCCTTGAACCACTTGTTGAATTCTTTGTTATGCTCTCTCGTCCTCCACGCATCGGTTCTATTTGGATGCTCTTGCCTTAACTTTGCCCTGTGCTCGTCCATGTACGGGGCAACGACGGTCGTGTGTTACAACACCGTGAAATGGGCAAGAGCGTGTCCTGCTTGATCGGCCATTATAGATTTCTTTCCGATGGTCCCAACACCATCAAGCCTGCCTTCGTGCCGAGAGCGTGGCAGGCCAATCGGTTGGTTCGACTCCATGTAGTCAACACAGAACTCGACAACCTCTTCTACAGCGTAACCTTCGACAATACTTCCCTCCGGTCGATACCTGTTTCGCACATAGTGCTTCAAGATTCCCATGAATCATTCGAACGGGTACATGCTCCGAAGGAAGACGGGCCTGCATATCTTGATTTCGTGCACAATGTGGACGATGAGATGCACCATTATATCGAAGAAAGACAGGGGGAAATACATCTCTAGCTGACAAACAGTCTCCGCCGCCGCTAAGTCCAGATCATCTAGTTCGAACACGTCCATCACCTTCTGTGAAATCTTGTTGAAGAAGAAGCAGAGGTTAGTGATTGATTCTCGGACGTTAGGTGGCAGAATATTCCTGATTGCAATTGGGAGCATCTGTGTCATCATAACATGGCAGCCATGAGACTTCATGCCGATTAGTTTCAAGTCCTGCATCGAGACGAGCCTCTTGATGTTGGCAGAGTAGCACGACGGAACCTTCACGCCATGCAAGAAGTTGCAAAACTCGGTTCTCTCGGCCTTGGATAAAGTGTAACAGGTAGGGGGATGTACGTCTTCCCGTTAGGCAGAAGTACAGGCGCCAGCTCGGGTCTGATTCCCATGTCAACCATGTCAATTCGGGCCTTAACGCCGTCCTTCATCTTGTCTTTCATGTTTAGCAGTAGACCTAGCACGCTATCACAAACATTCTTCTCTATGTGCATCACATTGATGCAGTGCCGAACGTCTAGATCCTTCCAGTATGGAAGGTCCCAGAACACCGATCGCTTCTTCTAGTATGCGGACTCATCAGCAGCCTTCTTTTTCTGACCCTTTCCAAGCACGACATTCACATCGCTAACCTTATCAAATATCTCTGCACCGCTTAATGGCCTTGGTTTCGCACCGTTCTCCGTTCTCCTGTTGAACTGTGACTTCCACCTCCGGTAACGGTGCCTTATAGGCAGGAACCGCCGGTGACCCATGTACACGATTTTTCCGTAATTCTTGAGACTTAGGCTCACGGTATTCTCCATGCATATGACACAACCTTTGTATCCTTTAACCGTCTGACCAGAGGTGTTGCCGAGAGCGGAAAAGTTTTGGGATTGTGTAGAACAGCATGGCCCGCAGAGTGAAGTATTCTCTTTTGTCCGCATCCCATACCTGCACTCCTGTGTTCCACAGTGTTTGTAGATCATCCATCAACGGTTGGAAATACACGTCGATGTCGTTATCAGGTTGCTAAGGCCCTTCGATAAGTATGGACATTATAACGTACTTCTGTTTCATACAAAGCCAGGGAGGTAGGTTGTACATACTGAGGAGTACGGGCCAGGTGCTGTGACGGCTGCTCATGTTGCCAAATGGATTCATTCCATCCGTACTCAGTGCAAACCTTATGTTCCTAGTTTCCGCGGTGAATAGGGGATACTTCCTATCGATGTTTCTCCACTGGATAGCATCGGCAGGGTGTCTCAGCTTTCCATCGGATGTCTTCCGCTCGTCCGCATGCCAGCGAAACAGTTTTGCTTCCTTCGGGTTTGCAAATAAACGCTTCAGGCGCGGGATTACAGGCAGGTACCAAGCATCCTTCGCAGAAGTCCCCTTCGTCACCACGACAAATTCCTCAGCTCCTTCTACTCCAATCTTACCCTTGTACCGAGAAGCCTTGCACACAGGACATGAATGTAGCTTTGCAAACTCTTTCCGGTATAACATACAGTCGTTCTGACATGCATGTATCTTTTCAACTTCTAGTCCTAAGGGACAAAGCACCTTCTTGGCTCTGTATGTGTTTATGGGTAACTCATTCCCCTCCGGAAGCATATCACCTAGGAGGCCCAACAACTCGCTGAAGCTCTTGTCGGACCAGTTGTTGCTCGCCTTCAGCTTCAATAGTTCAAGCACGGCATATAACAAAGTAAACTTAGACTTACATCCTGCGAATAGCGGTTTCTCCGATTGCCCCCATCAAGCCTAGGAATTGGTGGTACTCTCTGTCAGTTTCGTGCCCTTCGAAATCACGCAACATCTGTTCCAGCTCAGGCATCGAGTCAGGATCATCGGACATCTCATGGTGTGAATCACAAGGGATATCAAATGGCATATCGGTTGCTTCTTCATCGGCGAAAATATCATCATCTGATACTACGGCTTGATCTTCGTCGTGCTTGGTCCAAGTTGAATACCCTTCCGTAAAACCTCTCTTGAAGATGTGGTACTCAATATGATGGAGCTCAAAAATCCCTACGTTACCATAGTCTAGGCATGGACAATACGTGTCACCTCTACCCTGTCTCAACATGTCCGCCTCGGCAGCTGCCATAAATGCACTCACTCCATCTCTATACGCCTCTGTGTTGCGAGCTTCGTACATCCACGATCGATCCATCTAAGCCGTGCATATGGAAAGTTGAAATTTTAGTTAAAAATATGAAGTGCATCGACTTCGTGACATGAGTTTAACACATTTCTTCAATTACTAACATAATCGAATTCTAAAAATAATTACTAACCTAACTAACTAATATAATTAAATAGCCATACTAATTGACTAATATAACTAACCTATACGCGTCGACTCTCTTCAGTTACTAACATATAACTAACCAAATTACCACTTCTTGCGTATAAAAATTAAATATGCCACCAAACTAATCCATCATTATTTTTTCCTTTTTACCCACAAATTTTAGAATTCCTTCAAAATTTGCATACCTTAACAATAAATTTCTATGCATTCAAACATACGATAAGTCAAACATCTCCATCGATCTAATTATGATCATATAATTGAATATTCTTAATGTCCAAGAAAGAAAGCAAAATCAACAAAAAATTATTGGATAAAATGACTCAAAAACTAAACACTAACCTTTCGTAATCAACAAGGAAGTATTATCTCCAACTTCTCTTCCAAATGTAGCTTCTCCACCGAAAAATCGCTAGCAAATCGCTCAAAAACTTGCCAGCATATCGCCACGTTTAAGACATAATCATCCTCTGGTCGTATGTCTGCTCGCGCAGCACAATAACTAATGTGAATCATATTGGAGGCGGTTAAATCCAAACAACCGCCTCAGATATCAACTAAATCGAGGCGGTTATATATGGACAACCGCCTCTGATATGTACTCGCTTATCCAAGGCGGTTGACGGTATATAACCGCCTCCGATAACATCCATATCCGAGGCGGTCAGGAATAATTAACCGCCTCGGATAACATTGGAGGCGGTTCCTTATTTCTAACCGCCTCGGATGTGGTCGTTATCCGTGGCGGTTGCTCCCGAACTCGTTATCTGAGGTGGTTTTTTCGTGCTAACCACTTCCGACATATGTTATTCGTGGCGCTTTTACTTAACCGCCTCGGATATGGCGCCTCGGATAGACGATTCTATAGTAGTGAATGCCAGTTAAGACAGCCAAAATCTTCCACCTCTGTTCCTATTTCCTTAAATCTTTGCTTTGTCGAATCTCTGTCCGACAAGGCATGCAAACCCTGCTTTACACCTTGTCTCCATACGTGGCCACTCACCCTTATATTCCCGCCACGAACACACCTTCGGCATTCCTCCCCCTTCTATCTAGCCGGTGCAACCTAAACCCACACCTACAGCTAAGTACCCACACGGTACTTTTGTGAAATTGGAGCATATATATGTCACAACCCTTTTCCAAATGACGTGATCTTCTGCCATCTACTCCGCCATGTTCTACCGCGGGTATGCGCACATATATACTGCTTTTATGCATATGCATATACGCAAACCCTAACCCCTACTTCCCGAGCTACGAATCAAAACCCTAATGCATCGGTTGGCTCCGCTACCATCCTATGCATATATATGTGTATACTGGTGACAACCCTCAAACTTTAGCCCACCATGGCCTCCTTTATCCACTCTGACTTAGTCGTCACCCCGTATATGCTAAAATTCCCAAGTGTATGTATGCACATACATTCCGGACTCTATCTCGAAACCTTCGAACAAAAGTGAAATCTAAAGCTCTAACTTCCTCGTCCTCTCTCGGTACATCTTTTTGAGTCTTGACTATTAAACCATGTCGTTCCACCTGGGACCTTATCGTGGTCGGGTATAGCTACCAGGCGATTTCCTTTACTTCTTTCTCAACTCAAGGACCAAACCTCCGTCACCTTTATTTCTTCACTGAAGTTTAATTTTTCATCCCTTGACGTGAGGCACCTCCCTAGTCCATTTCCTCGCCACCTTCTAGCAAATTCCTTCCCCGTTACCTTGGAAACCCTACTATACCTAAATTAACTCTCGCCTCCGAAAAGTGCTAAAATGCCAAAACCTCAATCATCGGTGTTTTTCGCTTAATCCTACCGCAACCCTATGCATATGTACGGGCGCACGGGTAACATTCCCCGAACCCTGACCCACCATGTTTTCTTGAGAATATTTTAATGCCGTCGCAATTCAGTATATGCTCAAACACCCAAGTGTATGTGCGCGCATACAATCTGAACCCCATTTCGTTCCTTTTGAACAAAAGTCGAGCTATCACCTCCTTGATGCATTCACCAGTACGCGCGTGTTGGCAAACTAAAAGAATGTGTGTATGCTCGCTACTATTTTTCCTATAATACCCAAACACCTACACTGCCATCCACAGTTCCTCTCCTCTCATACCATTCTTCCTACAGAACAGGACAAGCGAGAAACTTTAAAGAAAAGCTGAGCTGCGTGTGCTGTTCAGTCCCTCTTTCCTGCCTTGCTAGATTCCCGCTGCTGCCCATATTGATCACCAGTTGACTTGAATCAATGCCGTGTCCCATTGCCACCGGTACTACATTTCACCACCACCCTCATCATGAGCCACCTGTGCAACAACCACATCAATGCAGCCGGTCACTGCCCCATCAACCTGAGCACCACCTTCTCTCTATCTACTGCAAGCGGCGACCAGCTCCCCTGCAGCAACAGCACCACTGAGCTAACACATTAACTCTCCTTAACTCTCTCTTCCTTGCCTCACTCCATCCCCTTCCCCAATGCCACATGCCAAGCAACCATGAGCTGGCTCCCCTCCTCACTCCTCTGCCGAGCCACCTTGCTTCTTCACCAAAGCAGCTGAGCTCCAACTCTTCTCCATCCAAGCTTCCTTATTCCTTTCCCAATCGAGCAGCCCCAATCTTCTTCTTCTCCTCAGTTTCTAGATTGCCCGAGCTGCAAGCAGACTTCTCCTACTGCTCTTCTTCAAGCTCTACTTCCCAAGCTCCAAATCAACCCGAGCTGCCTCAGAATCTGCCCAAGCTCCTGCACCATGTCCCCCCTCCCCACGAGCTGCAACATTCCCTTTCTCAACCTCCTTGCTCCCAAGTTCAAACCCGAGCTTCATGCCCCTCCCCCAGTCGAGTCGAGCAACGTCTAGCCCTAGCTCCTTCCCTCTGTTCTTCATCTTCTCCCATCAGCCGAGGTGTTCATCTTTCCCCCATTTTCCCCAAGCTGAGCTCTCAGGCATCCGAGCTACTCCATCCTCCTCCCACTCCTCCATAGCAACCCGAGCTGCCGCTGCCATCCCTTTGCCCCGCGCACTGCCGCGGCAGCCTACGGCAGCTGCCGCTGCTGCCTTGCTCCTGCCACGACAGCCTCTCCCTGCTGCAGCAGCTCACAGCAGCTGCCGCTATAGCCCTTCTCCACCGCGGCAACCCCTCCTCGCCACGGCAGCTACTCCTCTACCGCTGCTCCCCTCCCCGCATCCTGCTACCCACCGCTGAGCTTGCCCAAGCACTGCCGCGGCAACTCACGGCTGCTGCCGCTGCCGCCTTGTCCTGCCGCTCCTGCTGCCGCTGTCCCTTGCTCCTGCCATGGCAGCTCTCCGCTACTGCCGCTGCTGGCGGGGCAAATCCAATCCTCTTCTTCAGCGTTGCCTCCCGGGCAGTCCCCCTCTTCCTTCCCCTAGTTAATCCCAAATGAGAGTTCAGTGCCCAAACCTCCGATTCAATCCCCTAAGCACTAGGCCCTACTCGGCTGGCCCACTGCCGGGTTAAGAGAAGGTTTATATTTTACCTAAGGAGTTGGGTTTGTTTTTGTTTTGTTTGCAACTTGTTCAAATTAATTTTGAAACCCAAATCCTACCTATGAAAAGTCCGTAAATAATCTAACACCCTAATAACACATATAGACATATATAGCGTTTATAACCAACCCTTGCTGTGCATGCCCTAAACATCCTTCATAATAAACCCTTCCCATCTGCTTCAACAAATAAAACTCTAACGATAGATCACATAACACGCTAGAAGCTAAAGAAACCCTAGCTCAGCAATTTGCTCCTTGATCGATACCTTCTGTAAAATAACCTAGACACACTCGAGTTAATCTCCTACAAACATCTCAAAATAAAGGCTACCCTAACCACCATCAAGTTATAATTGTGATGCCTTGGTTTTCTGCTCGATGTTATTGGGTTTTCGTTCACACCGTCATTTATTTGGTGTTATTCTGACCTGTAGATTCGACGTACGAAATATCAAGTGAAGGATTCCGGACGCTTGCCGTCTCGAGCCTGGGGGCCGAGACACAGCCAATAATGCCAGGCAAGCTCTCCACCCTTGATCATGTTGAAACCCATGTTTGCAAAATGGTATTTTGTTTACGAAACATGCATGCTATGTTCTACGACCCGTTATTTTATGTTGTGAAGTTATAACCGATACTTAGCAAACCCTAATCCGACCCTGTATTCCTTGTCACCCTAAGGACTACGTATTCCAGAAAAATTACTGGAAACTTAGGGTAGAGTATGTATGTAAGCTTAGCCCTGCAGTAGTAAAAGTAGGTTTTCAAAAAGGAAGGAATGCTCCCATATTTTATGTGGTGAAACTTGAAAATGGACCGTCGTGTCCGAAGGTGTATGAAGATAGTATATCCATGGGTTGGGATATTTTACCGAAAAGAAGTTTTGTTAAAAGCTAAAAACAAAATGGAGAAGATTTTGATGCGGGTCAGAAATGAAGGGTGAAAGCAGGAAGCTTGTTAAATGCGAGGTAATGCCCGACGTGGTTCTCGCAGTCCGTTTACGGACGAGGTGCGGAGTCCCTCTCGGATCACATAAGGACCGAGCTTAAGTGTCGTTTGGCCAAGTCTTACCGTACGTCCACATGTCCTTTATGGGAAGGATTTGACTTAGTACCTGGTCTGAGACTAGCATGAACTCGTGGGCAGTGCGAAGTGTGCAGATGAGGTTGTAGCCTCTGTAGAGAAAACTTCCGTTGTAGCGGAACCGTGTTCGCCACAAAGTTGGAACACCAACCTCCTTGTAGCGATGATACTGACTCAAGCTAGGTTTGGGACATGTCCTTCTGGCGGGTTCATGGCTAGGTTTACTCCGGTGAAGAGTCTCATTGTAATAGCTCTGTCAGTATACGTCGTGAAGTATACCCAGGATGACCTACATCGTGTGGGTAAAGCCGTACCACCTCTGCAGAGGGTCAAAACTATTCAAATAGCCATGTCCACGGTCATGGACGAACTTGGTTGGGCCACACTATAGTAGACTGACTTTCAAAGTCAAGATGAGTTATGGGTTTAAGGACGCGATCCGCCAAGTTCACAGGGTGACATGAAAGATCCCCGTTGACGCCCCGGGGCAGGAAGCCGCCAGGGACCTGCTCGTTGCACGAAACCGTAGAGGATGTGGAGGGCCTCTGCCGGCGTGCGCTATTACCTGAGCGAGTCCACGCCGGCGCCGAGGATGTTGCTGATGGTGCGCCGCTCCGCTCCCTGGCACCGGTCCAGGACCTTGACCCCCTCGTCCTTGGCACCGCACCCAGATAGCCCGTTGCGCCAGTCGGATATCCGGCACGTGAACTCTGCCACCGTGCGCCCCGGTACGGTGCCACGGTCTCATCGGCGCGCTGGTACAGCAGCAGCCTGATAACCGCGTCCTGGCCGGCCTCCACCGCCAGAATGCTCGCGTGAAGCTGCACACACGTCGACGACGTCATGGACGATTTAGTCAACTTAATTTGCAGCAGTATCAACAAGAAGCTGTCATGGCGTTCGTGGCATGAGATAAGGGGTGGAAAAAACTAAGCTTTACTCGCTTGGAGGCGTAGCCCATGAGGGTGGGGCTTATACTGACGGCGGCGGCGACCGTGATGTGGGGGAGGATGTAGGAGGCGAGGAGGAAGTTGACGTCGCTGGCGTAGGCGTCGAAGGGCGGGTCGAGGCGCGCGCCCATGGCCTCGTCCATGATCACGGCGAAGCGGTCATCGCTGAGGTCGGTCGCTGGCCGCGGGAACCCGCCCATGGACTCCATGATAGCCCTGGATGCACCGCACGGCGCCGGGCATCGCCATCCATGCGTCGACGCAAAACGGGGTCAGAGCCAGTCAGAGACAACGCCATGGCCGTGCATGGCCATCGGTCACTAGT